>UFQX01000312.1:379735-395606 GCA_900497675.1 Arapaima gigas
TACCCCCCCCCCCCCCCCAGTGAAGTCTTACTGATCTTAAACATCTGGCATCATAGAAAATGTTCCACAATGCATGGATTTATAACCTCACTGAGGTAAAGCAGAACAAGGCCATTAACTGCTTTATAAGTGAGAAAATTTTGAAGTCGGCTCTAAATTAAACAGACAGCCAAAGTGAAAACTGAACCGGTGTTAACTGTTCACGCTTTGTAGTCTCAGTAACACTCCTTGTAGCCGTACTCAGAATTAACTGTAAGCTGGATATAGGACAATTCCAACAGTTTGTGACTGGCACGTTACAGTAGTAAATTCTACTAGAGATGATCAATCACAAAGCCATCAAAGTGCCAGCTAACTCTCAAAGCTGTTTTCCTCGCCGGACCTGAAGGAGACTTGCCTGCAGACAGCAGCGTGTCCGTTTGACATCCCACAGTGCTAACTGCACTAGGCTACTGCTTTTTAATGCCAGCCTCCTTTGGGTCCTCCTTCTGCTTAGACCTAATATCCAGCTGTCATCGTCTACCCATTTCGACATGGAGAATGTCATGTGGGAACAGTGAAGCTTTGGAGCAGTTTTCTGAAACCAGACTTTTTATAACCATTGAACAGAAAATACATTTCTGTTCAGCATCGAAGCACCTGCTCAGCTGAAACGTTGCACTGTGAAGCATTTTGGACAGAAAATCCTAAAACAGTTATTCAGTCCTTTACGTAGTGAAATTCAGCACAGTAACCTTAGCGCCGGGCTAAACTTGCATGTTATTATATTATCTGTTCAAATATGGTGTAATAATGCGTACCTGCGACGTTTTTAAACCTGCATCCATGCATATGTTACAGCAGCATCACGAATGGATAAGAAATCCCATCAGTTTTTCAGAAAAAAGCGAGCTGGTTAAAGGTGTAGTTGCAGCTCAAGGAGGCGAGAAAAGTGCAGACATTCCTGCTTTTTCTTCTTTTATTGACAACGGGAATTGATGGGTAAGAAAAGAAAAGAAAAGCCACTGAGTAACAGCCATCACACATATATCCTCCTTTTCGCCTGTCCTGCAATTTCTTTACATTCCACCCCCCTTTTCTCACTCTCATCAGCCATTAGATTTTTCACAATGGAGATTTTTAAAAAAATGTTTTATTTATCTTAAACAACACAGGCCAAACAACTCTCTCAGGGGTCTCACTGTGTCCATATAAATGGCTTATTCAGAAATGTGGGATTTGAGGCACAAAGTATGTCAATGTTTATTATAACCAAAGCAACCTGTCCCACGTTTATTCTTTTTGAACATTTACAATCATATAATTTAACACAGTTACATTTTGCCGCATCTTAAACATCTCTCCACCGTTTCTGGGTTTGTCATTTAATATGTTGAGAATGTTCAAAGCCGTACGGGGGATTCAGAGCGGTAACGCTACGGTTTATGAACCTCCCTGTAGATATTTCAACTGTACTCAAAGTAGCTTTATAAAAGCAAGCGATGTGAGGACAAAGCTCTCAAACCTAGTTTAAAGCTTGTGCTCGCTGCTGTTAAAACCGTATGTCTTAGCCTTGTTGTGTTCCATCAGCTCCACAATTTTCACTTTTTGTACAGAATAATAAACTACAAAACGTAATGACAATTGCATCAGGATGTGGGTGCTATGAATATATTAGCTATTCCATTCAATTCAAATGTGAATCTCAACGTGTGAACTAGACTGGGATAGTTTGAAAATGACACTGGGGTAAAAACTGTTAAAACTCTGCACCATGTAGGAAAGCATCAGGTTTGCTCTAATTCCAAATGGAAGGTGTACATGGTGTCTGTTCAGCATCTGTTGGAAAGCAACGTGATGATCATTTCTGACCAGGGCACAACCTCAGTGGGCCTCCCTGTCACTCCCAAGCTACTCCTGCCCATCCTTACTTAACCCGCGAAAGAAAAAAATCTGACTTCAGCTGTAAAATAGACTGTTTGTCTATTTTACACAGCTTCAGACAAATGGGCTTTCTGTCCTGCCCAGAAAACCCTAACAAATGTGTATGGTTCAGTGGTGGGATAAAATTCGACATAATGCAGAGGATAAAAGGACAACAAATAAATATGGAGTCCAAAATAATACAAAAAACTTCAGACCTGCAGTGCAGTGGCAGAATAAATACATTTACCTTTATATTTATTAATTTAGGGAATCAGTTAGAACATCGCGAGAGAAATGAATACAGATCAGCACATCGGAGCTGAAAGCGAGCACTTGTGGACTTTAAAATTTGAACTTCTTATGAGATGGACCAAGCAGCCAGGGGAAGAGGAGTGTAGGGCTCTTGCTGAGCTGTTAGGAAAGATCAGGTCCTGCAAGTATCAGAGTGCAGCTCACTTTGCCGCATCGTAAGCCAGAACCAATGTCACGGGAAGCCAAGGGAGACAAGGAAGGAAGATTGATGGGTGCTGAACATCACCAATCTTTTCCTAAAATTTGAAGATCTTTTAAGCTAAGATGAAATCGTGTGTCCCAGAGCACAGGTAGCACAGCTGGTGAGAAGCGAGATGTTCTGGGCGTTTCTCCACGGCCTTCCTCCAGAAATGCAGGACAGCCAGAACCTCCAGGCTCATACCTCAAGCAGAGTAGTAGAAAATATGTTGGGTCAAGTGGACTCAAGGTGCTAAGAGGAAAGAGTGATGTCAGTTTGATGAAGACATAGATAAGGTGCTGAAGGCAACGTTGAAGGGTGACACTGATAAGAGGCTGCAGGTGATGACAAGCATTATGGTTGGCTTAACAGCAGAGAGGTTTGGCACAGAGAAGGCAGTCAAGTCAAGCTGAAAACAACTGAGCACAGGTATGTACAGGAGGATCTGCATAATTGTAATTGCAATGCGCCGCATGTCCATCATTCACACTCTTGGGGTTTGTTTGAAGCGGAGACCAAGACAAAGCACCTGACAAAAAGACACAACCACATTCTCACAGTTGTATATTTTGACAGGCTGCAAACAGCTCAAACAACAGTCGACCAGCAGTCACACCCTACAAAGCCTGCAGCTACTGCAGCTGAACATTTTGGGCAACTCTGGCTGTCATTAAAAATGTATATATGTGCCATAGCCTTTCCAACTGAATGGCTTCTATTTTTTTTCTTTCTGCCTTGACAGCTTGAGGTGTTGTACATCAACAAAATATGATTTGTAATTTCAGGATCTTTATTTTCATTGACGATCGCCGAGTTGCAGAAACACGGGCTGTGGGATATGCAAAACCTAAAATGACTTGGTGCATGCAGTGCTGTGAAAAAGTATTTGACCCCCCATTTGAATGGTTTCAGATCCTTAGACAAATGCAACATTACCTGAGCAAGCAAACTGTTCAAATTGCTTAACTTGTTTAAGGAACACAGCTGTCCAACATTCATATCACTTGTGAAAAAGTAAATGGCCGCTTAAACTGAACTGGTTGCACCACTTTCACCAGCAATGATTGTAACCGAAAGCGTCCTATGATTTGATCTCAGCCTTTCGCATCGCTGTTAAGGACTTTTAGCTGAATCTTCTTTGTAGAACCGCTTTAATTTAGACATACTGGTATGTCTTTGAGCATGAATTTCTTGTTTCGGGTTCCATAGCATCTCTATTGGGTTTAAGTCAGGAACGTGAGCATGACACTTCAAGACCTAAATCATATTTCTTCTCAGCCATTCAGACTTGCTCTCAGATTAGGCTTGTTTTTGGGTTTATCATAATACAACTATGCTTCAGGTCACAGGGAGATGTCCAGAGATTTTCCTCAAGAATTTTCTGATGCAGAGCAGAATCCAAGGCTAGTCATCCAAGTCCTGGGGCAGTAAACCATCCCCAAACCGTCACACTACCACCACCATGTTTCACTGTTGGTATGATGTTCTTACAGCGGAATGTTGTATTTGTTTTATGACAGACGTAATAGGACTTGTGTTACGGAAAGAATTCCATTATTGACTTTTCTGTCCACAGAACAAGGAACAGGCTTGGGAATCATCCAAAGTCTCTTTTACTAAATGTGAGACAAGCACTGATGATACTCTTGAATAGTAGTGGCTTCAGCCTTGCTTCTCTCCCATCAGTCCCATTTCTGTTCATTCTATCTTATTATGGAGTTATTGTGAGTTATAACACTGACTGTAGCTGTGGCCGGAAAGGCCTGAGGTTCAGTGGATTTTTTATTGGTGAATTCCATGATGAGTTGTCTCTGGACCACCGGAGTAATTTTGGTAGGGAGATTCAAAAATGTTTTAAGTCTTCCATCTTTTTAAGATACTGGCCTTTGTAACCGTCACCAGATGGATATATTTATTTCAACAAGATGCTTTTTGAATCTCATCTGGAATTTCCTTTGATTGTCACTTAGTATTCTTGTTGAAACTTTGTGCTGACTACTTCACTCTCATGATAAGATTCACTATATAGTAAGCTTTAGATTCCACAGGACTGTCTGAAGTCAAGCCTGGCTATGTTCAACCTGCTGAATTTCATTATCAAATAAATTTGGTCAATTGGTGGATTAACTAGGAGGAGGTAATTACTTTTTCACATGGGTGATATGGGTGTTGGATATCTATGTTCCTTAAACAAAGTAAGTAACTAAATTTAAAATTAAATTTAAAAACTGTGTTATGTGTTTATCCAGGTTCCCTTTGTCTAATATTACGTTTGATCGAAACATCCGAAACCGTTCAGTGTGACAAATATGTAATAACAGAGAAAATCAGGAAGGGGCACAATTTTCATGGCACAGTAACTCACTGTTAAATTTAACTTTGTCTTCTTGTTAGCGCACATGTTAATGAGCGGTAGACACACGATAAAAGGGAACCCAATGAATCAAACGCACTCTACATAATGAGCCATTCTTAGATATAGGAGCCTTGAATAGCAGTGAAGTGTCAAAGAGAAGTCCTTAATGACAGCCAGGAGGAGAAGCCGTTAAAGAAAAGCCCTCAATTTCCAAGTGTCGTGTTGCTGGGACACCTCTGGGAGACCACAGAGAGATAAGTGGGTGTAGATATAGAAGGTAAACACTGCAGGGTGTCAAGCAGCAGCTCGTGGAGACAGAAGCTAAATGTGAGGGAGTGTCTTCCTATTTGACTCTGGAGCTGTCCTCCAGAAGGTTCAGCTGCTGGGAGGTTGCAGCCTAGAAAACTACCTCCCCTCTACAGTTGCCCAAGTGGATGCGAATTGTGTGGTGATGCTTGTTTGTGACAGTCTCTCTGTGTGAAGCAGATGGAAAATGATGCTCTAGACTACAGGAGCCAGTGTTAGGTCTCTCCCTACACAGACTTGATTGTTGTTTTCTCCTTCACTTCAGTGGCCTCCACTGTGAGGAGGACAAACACTTCACCCATAAAAATTTCCCAGGGACAGCCATGAAATACTTTTCAACTTAAAGGAGGGGAAAAGAAAGAAATGAATAACAGCAATATGTTTTGGTCCAGTGGAACAGTAAAACATCTTTAACCCTTAGTTTAATCCGGCTGCCATTCCACGTCTATCTCCTTGTTATAAAAGCCAGATAAAACGGAATAAATAAGTATCGACGCCGATTTCGTGCAATCAAACCTTAATTGTCGACAGACTAAAAACGATCCGCAATCTGTGCAGCAGCTCAAATAATGATCGCTGATTATTTATTTTAAGAGAAAGAAATCGGCTGGTTTTCCCTTATTTTTTCACATTACGGGTGAGCTTTCAGTATTTGGTTTAACAATGTTTGAACTATGTCATTCATTCGATAGCGTGAGAAAGTTAATTAAGGGATGGGCTGCAACAGAAAAGCATTCACAGTGGTACACGAGAAGCAGGGTAGAGAACTCAGTAAACTGATTTTCTGCTCCAGCAAATAGCACAGACAATGACTAAATAGTAATTAAAAGCAAAAGAAACTTCATTTAATTAATCAAATGACACTATAACCTCAAGGGGCTCCCAGTCCTGATTCTCTGGAGGGGAAATGCTTACAAATACTTCAATAGATACTTTGCTACAGAAGTACTTTGCTCGATACCTCGGTAATGCGTCACTAGCATATAAATGTAAGTGCTGTTATGGCCTACTTACATACACACTTTAAAAGACAAACAAGCGCATAAAGTACTTCGTGATACAGGCAGCGTTTCTCCAAGAGTTTCCCAGCAGAATCTTCTGGGTATTTCACTTGTTTAATAAGTAGCTTAATCAATCATAAGTTCATAGGAACATCATAGCATCATCTAGTGGACTTACGTTTATTCGCGTAGTTGTTGTTTCTCTGCAAAGTGACTTCTTTAAGCCACATAACCATTTGCATCATGGCAATTTTTACTGGATCGGGCGAAGGCAAGGTCCTTGCGCAAGAGGTGGAGAGAGTCAAACCTCCATCCTTCAGGGCCAAGGGGAGCAGTTCCCACTGCCACACTACCAGCCGCCGTGACTGTCCTTGTCCGTTTTCTTGTACCTGAAATGACGTTTTTGTCTCTAACGGTGAACAATATTTAATATAATTCTGACAAAACAAGTAATGAGGTCACACTAAATATTGATTATTAATAAAGAAATGAAAGGCTTTAAGGGGAACCTCTATGTTCATGAGAAAACAGCTTTGTCTGATACCACTTTGCATTTCTGAACACTATGGATGGCAGGGCCACTGTGGAATAAACCTAAAAACAACTGCAAGTAGGAAAACAAATACTTAAAAAGCACTATGTGCTATTAAGCTCAAGAAGATGAGTCTCTTACACACACACACACACACACACACACACACACACACACACACACACACCACCCTGTATATTACCTCACTTCAGATTCCCCTATGGCACTCATCAGACACTTGCAAAAAATCCCACAAGGCATATGTTTGTGTGTAATATATAGAAAGTCAGAGAGAAAGAGAATAGGAAATTAGAAGGTGTGAGCAAAGCAGAGACAAGGAGGAAAGTAGGGATAGCAAGGTGTTGAGGTAGAGAGGTGGAGAAGACAGGAATATCCAAGCGGCGGAGACAAGAATATACAAGCAGGAAAATGAAAGACGGAGAAATGGAAGGAGCAGGTGGTGGCGGAAGGGGCCATATCAGTCAGGTGTGGGGGAGACAGAAATACAGAAATATAAAATCATCCTTTTGATCTGCGGGTGCTGATGAAATATTAACAAGCCCATAGCCCTAGCCAGATCGGGGGCCTGCGCTGTAGTTGAAGCACGATCCTGTTAAACCCGCCCGTGGTCCAGACAGGTGCAGGGCCTCCACCTTGGACCCCGATGCGAGGAGAACAGAGAAGCAGCAGGTGAGCCACACACATTGGACAGCTCATTAGCATGTAGCTAGCTGTCACTGACCTCACACATCACTGGCAAGGAGACGGTCCATTCTCAAAGCCTCGCGACGGGAATAAAGCAAGAGTTGCACTCTCCCTGCGAGTGCTGGGGGGGATGGAGGGGAACCAAAAAAACTTTAAGCCAGTCTCAGAAATCTCTGTTCCCGAATCTCCGTATTTTCTTAATTGTTCATTAGGACTCTTCTGGGAATAGACAAAAAAAAAAGAGTGGGTCCAGAATTGGAACGCACAGTTTCACTGATCAGTTCCGTGTTGGTTTTTAAAAGCTGATTTCATGCAGGGAGTGTTGCTCGAGAGCCTTCAGATGTTGCATCCTGCCTGCCACAGGCCTCGCCACAGGGGAGGAGCTGCTCTCAGAAGTTGAGTACATCAGCGCTGCAGGCATGCAGGAGCATGCAGAATGAGGGCCGCGAAATAGTTTGCCAAAGGTGTTGCAATAATGTTGAAGCCTGTGCAACGCATTCCTGATGTCTGAAGACGAGCGCCGCGCAGCTCGGCGCATTTCAACCGAGACGCCTTTTCCTCGCCCCCGCAGCCCTCGGCAGGGGGCGAAATGCAGAGGAATTCGAGGACGGCGGTTTACGCGGGAACCGCGGGAAGAGCGTCTCCTGCTTGTGAAACGCAAGAGTTTCCCGCTTTATCTCCCTTCCGGGTTTGAATTCCACGTTCCTGGATGGTCGGCTTCCGTATTCAGGCTTCGCTCACGTTTCCGGCGTTTCCTTCCAGAACGGTCCGCTGTGAAAGACAAATCTGCGCGCTTCGTCCCCGTTATTTGAAGCGGCAAAAATAAATATTGCGCCCATTTTACAATTAAACAGCAGGTGTTATCACGGTGGTGAAGAGTCATAACCTGAAAGTGCCAATAAAGACCAGACTACAAGACCACTAGAGAAGGTTATTGACCCGAATTGTACCTGTTAAACTCCCATTTTGGGCAAACGTGTAATTTGCTGTCGATAAGGCGTGAGCTACTATACGCAGGGAAATAACAGCGCTGTAAAAATTAATAGAAAGCTGCGGTGCATAGAAGGGACTGACAATACCTAACGACTGTTTTTTTATTAATTAAAAAAAAAAAGAAATAATAAAACGCATCCATTAATGACATTGCCCGACGCCGGCTTGTTAATTAACACACCGTGGTGCAAAGTCATTAGTCACAGCGGACTGAATAATTTCACACTACACTTTGCTTCACCGCTGCCGCAAAACTGTATTTTTGTGAGCCGGTTCATTTATTTTCGCTGTGCCTGAGATCTCGTGGACTTCCTGACCCTTTTGAAAGGTTTCAGACAAATTAGCGGATAAAAGAGCAACCTTCTTTAGTCAAATATTGTAATGAATTATTTATCGCGGACCGGGGAGTGATAAATAAAAATACTAATTCGAAAGGATAGAATTGATCTTTGGTGTACTTATATTTGTAATTAAGGGGAATTAATCGGAGACTTTCCGCATAAATGCTGAAAGTTTGCACGCAGCGGTGATTAAACAAGGGTTATATTGAGCTTCCCTGTTCCCAGTTGAAGGGAAGGAGCTCATTTTAATGTGGGCCAACACAAACTCCGCACCAGACATGTTGTCCGCATGGACCGTATATCACGGTCAGCAGCATTTTCACGACACATTTCCGTGCAGGTAGCTAGAACACCAGCATCACCGCATAACATCTTTTATTAATTTCTGCGGCAGATGCGTTTTATGGGTCGTGTTTTTTAAAAAAAAAATCATTATTTTCATAACACGCAGCATGTGAAAAAAAAACGTAACATATAAAATCAGTTTCTGAAAAATCTTTATTGATAATGTTCTGAATTTTTGATTCTGTCAGAGACTCCGTATGAGGCCAATAAAAAGGGGTCCGAACCAGCCCAGGATATTTATTCAGACATCTATTAAAAACATTGCTTTTGTTCTGTTTAGATTTTCCTGGCATAATTTTGAGAAATACAGTTGGATTTTTTTTTTGTCCTAGGAATGTATTTGAGCCTCCGACCTTCACTCGTGAGCCTCTTGAAAGGACAGCATGTCCTCTGGGATGGAGGAGTTCCTCATAACGTTCCTTCTACCAACAGACAGTCTCCGCAACAGCTGTCAACACCACCCTACCCTGCTTAGCACAGCCTGGAAAGGGTCACATCTTCCTATCCCAAGGCCCCGAAGGGTTTGCTGGAACACATTTTTGGCTCCTCAGCAGTTTTTCTCCAAGGCTCCTTTCAAACCCCTCCCAAGCCCAAGCTTCAGCTTCAGTGTCTGCCTTTGCTCTAGTGCTCTCGGCTTGCCAGTACTTCTTAACCAAATGAGAAGTTCCCTGAAAGTATTGCCAGGAAGGCCTGCTTATTCAGCTCCCAGGGCTGCCACCGTGAAAGGCACAGCACACAGAATCCTTCCTTGTCAGCGAGGTGACATTTCACGTTCTTAAAGATAGTTTACGATGCCAAAATCCAGTTTGTGCCAGTCAATGCCACTCATGCCTGCCAGTTGGCTGGCACTGCACCTCACCGCCATGCTTCACCTTGCAGGTGTTGATCCTACAAGAGGATTCTATTTGGCCATTTCCACCCAAGAGATGTTAGTCACCCGGCCACCAGGTGTTCGTGGTGCATAATACCTCTAGGTCTTAGGTTTCTGACTCCTTGCAGTGTACAAATGTTTATTATGCAAAATGTGGCGATAACAGCACCATTTTAAATAAAATCCAATAAACAGCCCAATGACTTGATGTCAAAATGTAATTTTCAAGAAACACCTGTATAATATTTCTCATAAGTTTGCACTAGTCTGAGAGGAAAACAGCCACCAACACTGTACAACACCAAACAGGCCATGATAAATTCACCATAGCAAAGCCAAGAATCTAAGGTGCCATCGAGGAACATTGACCCGTTTCTCCAGACCATAGTAATCTCAGTCCAGCAGATAATACGGGAATCTTCTCATTTGGCTGGAGCTTAAAAGGGAGTTACTCTGTTGCTTGGACTGTAAATCAGCAAATCTACTGTATTGTGCAACGTGTTGCTGTGCAGGGACTGTAGGCCTAAGATGTTGGCAACAAAAATCTGAAAAAACTACTCCGTTGAATTTAAGTTGAAAAGGTGAAGGGGCTGTCAGGCAAGGGCAGCCAGCAGATTGAGGGCTCCATCCCCTCTGGAACATCTGGTAAAGGCAGCATGTGGGTTGGACGCTCGTCCCCATCAGGACCCTCAGGCGGGGCAGCGTCCGGGTTACAGGTGTTCACACCTCAGGCGGTGGTACAACGGGGGCCAGTGTCTGCATGTGTGGAACATGGAGAATCTGGAACAGGGTTCTGAGGGACAGGGAGGACAGCAGAGTCAGGGAGAACATGTATAAGTCAGGAAGGTCTGGGCCTGGGTTATTAACAGGGTTTGGATATTCTTGGACAGAACCTGTGCGCTCAGTGGAGCCAGGGACAGAGTGAGGGTAGTTAGTGATGTCAGGGGGAATAAGGGCAGTAGTAGAATTTATATCTAGGAGGAGAGCAAGGACAAGGTCTGGACAGGCAGAACATTCTACAGAATTCGAAGAGAAAGGGACAGGGTCAAGGATGTCAGCAGGTCAGGGAGGCTGTTGCCAGTCTCCTACTCTGGGGACCTCAGCAAGGTCAGGCTGCACAATGGCAGGGTTGGAGATGTGAGGAGGAAGGTCAGCCTTAGCAGATGAACCAAGACTGTCTAGGTCACCGCACTGACGGGCAAGATGAGGGTATGCAGCAGAGATTTGAGGAGTGTCAGACCACTCAGGGTTAGGGGAAAGAACTGGGGCATCAGAGAGAGGAGAGCAGAGAAGGTCCTGCTCTGCAGACTCCCACTCCGACTCAGATCTGCAGAAAGCTCCCTATCTCATGACTCAACACTTCAAATTTAAGGCTGTATGGAGACCCATTCTCACCAATGAGGTCCTGGCATAGATGCTGGTGTGTAAGCATCCATTACATCGAATCCTCCAACCACCATTCTGTAGAAGAACCCGTCTGGGACCCTCACCCTCCATGTGGTGTCTCTTGGGTTCCAGCACCAAACGTAGCACATCAGAGCATGGGAGGTCCAGCAAGGGTCAGCAGGTAGAGAATAGGTCTAGGAAGATTTTTACCTCTTATCCCCAGATTTATCCCAAAATCCAACAATAACATATAAACGTTTAAACACCAACCCAAAAAGCACAGCTAACACACACCGGTGTGAACCGTCCGCTTTTTTGCCTGATGATTAATTACATGTGTTTTATCCATGCAAATTACACGAATTTCCCAGCAGAGGAAAAATTTAGCATTTATTTTTCCAATTTTAACTGTCTGTTCAGATGTCAAGCAAATCGCCGGATGACCTCAGCTCACAATATGTTAGATGAAAGACATCCTGTCAGGAAAGTGCCTGCGGCTTTTTTCTGTCGCTCTTCCTCCACACAATGTATCACAGTCACCGAGATGAATGTTACAGGAATTCTGGTTCAGCAACATGATTTCATTGCCTTTTTTTTTTTTTTTACCCGTCCACCTCTCTAGATTAGGGCATCGGATAAGTGCATCAAGCACGAACGCTAATTTTTTTTTTTTAAACAATTACCATTTAACATTTTTAATTCTCCCCAGACACCTCTTTTATTCTTCCTACCGTGTCTGACAGCTGACATCAGACATTCAAATCACGACGATTATCATGCGCCATCATCTGTCTCTCTTTTGAGAAACGCTACCTAAATAAATGTATTCTCTTGTGGTCGGGTTTTTCAGTTAACCCCGGTTGCCTTATTTTAGGGGTTAAAGAATTTTTTTTTTTTTTTTTTTTTTAACTGTACTGGCACGTTGGATAGACCTGGAATGAATACTGATCTGAAGATAAGACGCAGCGCTGATTTATTAAGTTGCCAGCAAATGAAGACCACTTTGAAATTCACTTCAGTGTTCCGGCTGAGAGTCAGTCCAAATAATGTGGAAATGACTTCATTCTGCAGTTGCGCCTCAAATGAGGCAGCAACAAGGAGGCATAACTTATAAAAACCACGCAACAGTCAAAAGTCCATATTCTTCAAGAAGACACTCCAAGGATACATCACACTGATGACGATTTCATTTAAAAAATTCATGTTTCTGTTCATACATTGACCGTGTCTATTAACTTAATGATATTACAAGAACCTTAGAGTAAAATTCTTCTACTGTGGCTGTGCAATAAACCAGTTCCATCCATCCAGCCATTATCTTTAACCACTCTATTCTGGTCACGGTCACAGTGGTCTGGAGCCTCTCCTGGTATCACTGGGCACAAAACTTTGAATCAACACCTCGAATAGGAAACCAGTCCAGCACAGGGTGGCCCCACTTGTGCACAGTCACACACAAACACACGCAAAGGGAAATTTAGAGTGACCAATTAACCTGAAACACGTGTCGTTGGACTGTGGGAGGAAACCGGAGCACCCAGAGGGAACCCACAGGGAAAACTTGCAAACCTCACACAGAGTGAGCTGGATTGAAGCTCAGGCGGTGAGAAGGAGTAGTGCTTCTTGCTCACCACCATGCCTTTCAGTATCAGTGTATCCAAAAGGTTATATTGAAGACTGTATGAACTTCAGCAACAGGACTGAATAGCATAGAGCCTTTTACACGGCTTGACCGAGTCAGAGTAAAACACTGCAACTAAATGCCGTACGGACAGAACCTGATCTGTTCCATCCAGGCGCCCAGTGATTCAGGGACAGTCCCTGGACCCAGACAAGATCAAGCAGCTAATGAAAATGAGGGAGAGAGAATGAACAGAATGGAAATTTAATTTATTGTATATTTACTCACACATATATATGCGCAGAGGGAGAGATTCCATAGTGGTGGAGCACAAAAAGAACACAGAAGTAAAGTCGGTGGTTTCATCCTTCTTTCCGGCAAAGTCCTTCATAACCGCCTTTCGGAGCCACTCCAGTTCCCTGCAAAAGCAGAAGTAAGAGAGAAATAGTTCAGATGACTGAGATGCAGCGTAAGGCGCCGTATACACAGCCTGTATCTCCATCAGCTGCGGGCAAATAAATGTGCACATCTGGGCCGAACAACCACAAACATCAAATTCAAAGCATTTTCTGCTGTTAGTCTATATAATTATAACTTAAATACATCAACTTGTAATTAATGTTTTTTTTTTTTTTTTTGCAAGTCATATATTGAACAAAAAAAAATTATTTTACATAATTATTCTCTTGGTGCCCAGAGGCCACATTATTTTTAAGTTAATGTGTTTTAAAGCTCCATTATTAAAACGTGTCATTTTTTAAAAATTAATACGTGTAAAAATGAGAACATGGCAGGGCGTACAGCAGAGGAATAAAAAAAGCTGCTCACTGGAAGGCTTCAAACTGCTTTTAAACCAAAGCCACTCTTCTGGTGCCTAAACGGTGACCTGGAACAGGACAAAAAAGCTGGTCTCAACATTTTACATTAATTGCTGCTTATTAATGTCGCACAAACTGTCATGAACGCTGCACTTTTTTTTCCTGCTCCTTTCCTGGCTTTTATTCAATATGTGTACAATTACAATAACAAGCAGTTTTCTTTACTTATCCTACATTCAGACAAAAGACTGATGGTGCAATATGAAACAAAATAAAACACCTACTTCCCTGCTTTGTCAGACGTTGGGAAATGGATGCAGTTGAAATATGTCTCCAACGTACATATTTGTTTGTTTTTTGTATTTGTTTTTAAAAAAAAAGTGCAACAAGCCCGTGACAACTGGTGTTTATCTTCCATCAATGAGATGCTCTATTTCTGAAAGAATGACCTTTAATATAAGAATGCACACTGTTGAGTACGAAACAATTTTTAGGAAGACAGATATGCTAAATAGTGTCGAATGCAAAATTCAAAACGGGTCTCATCTGTGGGCCTCAATAAACTAAACAACGGTTCCAGTGAACACAAGCAATTTGCCATGTGTGAAATGGTACTGAAAAAAAAAACAGCCACTCAAAGAATCACTCTTGATTTTAAATAAACTTTGTCAAAGAACCATTGAAAATCAATCACATGCTTTTGGTTTTACAGACTGCTTCATTTTTTTTCTAAATTGGAAACAAATAATATAATGAAGACTGCACATGCAAGAAGTTCCACGCATGTCTTAAACACGTGAAAATTTTTTTTTTAATTACTACATAATTGATCTCATTGTTTCCGGCATTTTTGTGAAATGTGTTTTAACTACATATTCATTACTCATGCATGGTTTAGTTAATTCATTTAGGGGACAGAATGTAAGTCACCAGCCTATAGAGACGCTGTAAACGCGCTGCAGAAAACTAACAGAGGTTATAAACGTTCACCTATAGCAAGTAAAATGAACAGCTATGGTAAGCGGAATAAATCAAAGTGAAGCGCTGCCTCGCTTTACATTAAATTGCCTATGCAAATAGCCGGGTGGCGTAGCAGTGTGTTCATCCCAGGGCCCATATTCCCCGCTCACGTCGTGAAAAGTCACAGTTAAAGTCACCTGTAGTGATGAGTACCCTAAGATACCCTATTAAATCCTCAAGTGTGTGTACAACAGGCTCGCAGATCACAGACGTGGAGGGAAGGACGGAATGCAGAAGAACTGAAAGTGTGCGTCCTTATGCCTGGTGAAAGGTATGGGGAGACAGACATAAAATGAATACAGTTAATGAGCTGATGCTATCAAGTCAGAATGCTGACAGATCACGAATGTGTAATTTGTTCCTCTGAGCCTCAACATCAAGGCAGATTAGGGAACACAAATGCCGCTCTCCCAAGTTTATCATATATCTCATTTTCTTCTCATGTCTCCGTGGTCCGGGTGCATTAGCGTCGCATGGTTAACTTGGCCGAATTGCTTTATCTGGTTTGATGGGCTCCATCACGCTGCCTGTTTATTGTTTTAACGTGGCAAGAGAGGCCCACCAGAGCAGGGAAGGACTATTTACTGTATCCCTGTGGTAGTTTCTCAGCAGACCGGCAGCCCCCCGCAGACCACCGGGGAGGTAGCAGAGGCAAAAAACCGGATCCCCACGAAGAAGCATCCTCCTCTCGTCATACAGACTCTAACTGTGTGCGTCCGCATCCGGCGCATCCTTTGTTTTGGCCGAACCAATTTCCTCGAAGTCCGACGCTCAACCGGCCGCTGAAGTTTTCTTTAAATATTCACCTCCTTCGCTTACTTACCATTAGACTTGAAGAGGCCAACAAAGGCACCTTTGGCTGGCTCTGTGTTTATTTCATCTTCAAATCGTTCCTGGAGACAAAAGCACAACTGGCACAGAAAGCAAATTTACATTTGAACATTTTCAAAAAAGAATATTTGCTTATGATTTTGTTTGCCTAACTGCATTACAACCACCCTTATCCAAATAGCTTTTTTAAACCATGCTCAATTCATTCTGGGTCATTTTGATCAATAAATGAATGAAAAAAAATATAACATTTTCCGTTTTACTAGTTTTTCTTCATATGTTCTTCATATGCACGACTTTGACGATCTGAGGTCAGATTTATGCGTAAATGGGGGGGGGGGGGGGCTGAA
>UFQX01000312.1:395667-415225 GCA_900497675.1 Arapaima gigas
TGGGGAGGGGGGGGGGGGGGGGGGCTGTAAGGGGCTCACAAACTTCCCAGCGCAACTGTCGGGGTGGAGAAAGAAAAAAAAATGGGACTGGCGGGTGGCAGAGTCAAAAAGCAGGGAAAATCAATCAATATGTCAGAAAAAGAGAATTATTTCATGAAAAAGCAACATTTCTCATTATCTCTCATTAATGAAGTAAATCCCAACATGTCTGACTGATTACTGTAATTAATATGATTTAATTACCTGCACAAACCATTAGCCACAGTTAGAGAATAACAGAGAGCTCTGTGGCAAAAGTCGACCAAAGGAGGATTTTCGTCCGGCTCCGACCGAAAAACGTGCAGGATCTCCCTCTCACACACGCAAACACACGGATATACGCGAACGAGGCCGCGGAAATGACGTCTTCCCGATCATTCCTAAATTATTATTGTTATATAATTAAGTCTGCTGTCTAATATTTATGTCGCGTGGTTCTGATGTCCTTTTGCATATTTTGAATCCACGTGACACCGAGTAGCAAAAACCAAAACCTGTCGACGCGAGCGCTTCTGCTTCCAAAGTAACGTGAAACAGTAGCAGGCGATAATCGCGTGACGCAGAAACGCGCGCTTTTCCAGTCGGGTGGATCATTACTTGCGGCTTGTCGGCTTTCTGTACTGAAGTATGTCACGTGACCGAAGCAGGTGACATCATTTTTCATTTGGCCATGAAATAACAAACCGAAGCGCGAGTTACAAAACGGCACAGTTCAGTTTTGTCTAGTTTTTCGCTGTGCTCTAACGCCATTCCGTTCATTTAGTTTGCTGCCACCCCTGAATATGACTTCAGACTATTTCTATTGACATATCTACAAAAAAAAAGTTTAGAACTGTTCAATGGTATTTTATAAAACACTACATGGATTATAAAAGGACATTTTAAAAAAAGCAGGACAGGATAAACAGAGTCCTTGGAATTGTGGTGCTGGAGGAGAGCCTCCGGGAGATACTGTGAGCAGCCAGGAAAGGAAACGGGTGGATCTGGGGTCAAATCGAGCCGAAACTCTCCCTGGAAGAGAAGACGTTTACGTCGAGGATATAATACCGTAGTGTGAAAACCGGATTCTCTTGGAAGACCACAAGGCTTGCCGACGTTGGAGGAAATAGATGAAGAGGACAACCAGCCACCAGGTGTATGAAATCAATCACAAAGACAAAGGGTAGCACTCCTTCCAGCCCTAAGGACATGCGAGGGAGGTGGAAAGCATTCTGGATGCTCCTTATTTATGTTCTTGCCAAGAGCTGACATTGATTCAGTGGCAGTTAACAACATATTGAAAGATTCTGCTCTTCTCAGTGCGGTATGAGTTCATTTGTAATGCAACTGGGACAGAAGGGAGGTGCGATGGTGCCACGGGTTGTGCGGATGCCTCGCAGAACCTGGCATGCGTGATCAAACCCAAAGTAGAACCCTGGTTTTTCTTTCTCATGTTCTCTCCATATTTGTGTGGGTTTGATCTCACTGTGCTGCTTTCCTTCCATAGTCCAATGGATTCGTGAATCTAACTTGGCTTCAGGCTATGAAAGCGTGTAGCTGCCCTGCAATGGGCCACCATTCCATCTGCGACAGGCTCCTGACCGCCGCAGCCCAGTTTTGGACGAGCAGTTAAGGGTGATGAACGAGTTTATGGAGATTTTCTTGAATTGAGTCAGCATATGGTGTTTTGTGCAACAAACTGTGGCATAATAAACATTAATATCACATCATGTTGGCTTTTCAATTTCTATTTGAATACTGTCCCCTTTTCTTTACTGGCAAGAACATCTCCTACAATTGACAGCTGACAGCTGAACGCAAAATGGACTCATTAGCAAATCAATGCCGTTTGATTGAAAAGATTTATTTTACTTTCAGCTGTAGCAAGGAAATACTGTACTCACAACAAAAGCGCAATTCAAACAAACAAACAAATGTGCAGACGAAATGCGGTTTCTTTTTATTTGCAGGCCGAGGGAATTCCTCACGACGCCAGCAGGCCGCTCGCCATCCTGCAGGTTCCACAGCAGCTGGGACTTTGCGCCTCTTCGCTATCTCGGTCACTCAGTCACCTTGACCACTAATGGTACTAAAGAGGTCTATTTTCGGTAGAATTCCTGCAGGTTCACAGGCCGAGCGTGGTTCTCCGCCCGTGTTTTGGCTGGATGTGCACTTTTCCGCCGAGTCTGCAGTCGCGACGTATGACATATTTAAATGTAATTAAATTAGTCAGTTGAATTTGACGCGAATAAAGGGTGTAGCGAGAATTTGACAGAGGAGTCGCGCATGCAGCGCAAACAAGTGAAGCGTGTAGACCTGCCTGCCAAGTGGACCCGGCGCCACGGACTCTGATTAGGTAAAAAGAAAAGGAAAGATGAGGGGAGGCTGGAAAAGCCTGGCTGAGAGCTAAGGCTCAAACATATTCCTGTCAGCCCTGGACAGTCAGTATTCTGCTTCACAGATAATTAAATAGACTTTCTGCCTTGTAGTGACTGTGTCAAACTGTGATTTCGGAACTGGGCTTCGTGCTAGTCGTGACGGTCCGGGGGGGGGGGGGTCCAACTTTGCATACTTGGTTGAGCTCAGAATATTTAGCTGCTTTCCATTCTGCCGTGAAAGTTGTTTTGGGTAAGTAGTGCGGACTGTTAAAAATTTTGCGAAACTTTTTCGGCTATTCGCAAACAATACGTCAAAGCCGCCCCGGACGTATTTGTGTGGACAGCCTGAAATTGTGGCACGTTAATAAGGAGGCAGGTTTTTCCTTTGATCTGCACAGTTTCAGTGCTTTCGCACCGCAAACGTGACAAAACCAGTTCATTCACTTGCCACCGTAGTGTTGAAGTTAGAGGTCAGCACAGCTTTTCAGTACGAAATGTGGATAATGGCTCAAAGTTTAGGGTTTAATTATGCAGATACCTGACGTCCCATATGCCACGTGTCACATTTTCTCCAAAGTGACTTACAATTTGCTTGTCCCTGGGAAGCCTAAACCAGCGTGTTGGAGAAGATGCTCATTCTCTGCTCCGCAAGGAACTATCCAGATTTAATTCTGCAAACGGAGCTCCAGACTAACTCTTTCTGCCCTCTCAAGGATACTGGAGGGGCTACTGGAATTGATAGGAATGTGCAAATCCAGCGTACATGAGCTGGAGATGGAGATGGTCTGTGATCGCCTGCCCGGTGCTGCCAGAGCGTCAGGCTCTTCTTTCTGTCATTTGTTCCTTGTTTATTATGTCCACATTTTTCATGTTGTTGAATGTTGGTGGACTTCGGAACTGTACACGTTGGACTCTGCCCAGGGTTTATCGTGTCTCCTCTTCTGCTTCTAACATTTACGGGCAAGATGTCAAGATGGGAGCTGAGGTTTTGAAGGAGTCCAGTTTGGGGATGCCAGTATTTCATCAACACTGTTCGCAGAAGATATGTTGACTGTGGCACAGTCAGAGAGAAGGGGAGCACCTTCAAATTTGAAGCTGTCGTTCCCACCAGTGATACGGTATGTTGTTTGGAGCATTAAACAGCTGACTCAGGGGGGAGAAATTCATGTACCTCTGTGACATTTGCACAAGTGACAGCAGTGGGAATTCCAACAGTGACCAGTGACTTGATGCAGCATCAGCAAACACTGGACACAATTGTGGTACTAAAGGAGCTGGAGTTGAGTTTACAGTTTACTGCTCAGTGTGAAAGAACCACATTGTGGACACAAGAGGCAGAACCTTCGCAGGGTGTAGGGGCTTCAAACTCCTTCAGTGATTCAGTCAGGGAATCCCTCAGAATAAAGGGGACCCTCCATACTGGGAATGTGGCTCAAACGTGTAGGTTAAAGTGCCCCCTAAGGTTTACTGGGTCTATACATCTGGAAAGGAGGACCTTGGGCAGACCCAGAATACACTAGAGTGGATATATCTCCAGGTCCCTGAGAACGCTTAGGGATCCTCAGGAGGAGACGGAAAATATTCTAAGGTAAAAGGACTATGACAGCAACACCTACTCAAACAACATGCAAAAAACCGGTTAAACCACTTTCCTTTCCCCTGGTGCTGTCTATCTTACTGAACCTCTAGATGTTACGTTCTCTAGTCCAGTTCTTATGTTCTGTAAGACCAGCTGACAAAAGAGAAAGGTGGTGCTTGGAGAAACAAGACTCTGCTGTGGTCTTCACACCGAGCTGACGTTCTCATCTGAAGACCAGAGAGCTGTTTGAAGGCTAGAAGCAAAGCCCTGTCAGATGGTACAGAAACCACCTCAAGCTGCAGTGTATGACTCTAATGTTCCAGAAGTAGAATGTGTGCGGACGGCTGCAGTTGCTCACCAGTTACAAAGGTTAAACTCTGGACACTGGAGAATAAACTCGCATCATTTCGATATTTTGCACCACTTGGACTACATTAAAATGTTTAAATGTATCTAATCGCATTCACACCCATGTCTGATATTCACACACATTTTCAATGAATGTCACAGAAGCGATAAAAACGAATAAGATGGGAAATTTCCCAGCATGAAAGCAAACAACAATGCACTATTTTGGAGGTCAGCCAAGGAATTAAACTTCAGATAATCAGATTTGATAGATAATCCCTCCCCTATCTCCTGCACTGAGACTTTTGGTAATGAAATGACCCCAAGGATTTGTTCTTCATTTCGTCTTCTTAATGCTCACTGATCCAAACTCCTCCAACATGGTAGTGAGGTGATGTGGTGGTATGATGGCGTGGTGCTGGTTTGCATACCCTGCATATGTTTCTGTAGACTGTGGCCTTGTTGTTTCTCTTTCCTTTTCACCCCACCATCAAACCACCGCTTGATCGCCTGACCACAGGAGAGGTAGGATTCAGCACGTTCTTCCGTGACTCCCTTTCGCCGATCCCATAACGTTCTAGAATGCTGGTGACCGCAGACACATTTTATCTTTACATCCGCTGCCATCACCCCCCCACCACCACCACCACCACATAAATATACAGAGAACAAAAATGACAACGGCTGCGTAGCTACAAACATGGTTGACTGTCATCTCCGTTCACACAAAGTCAGTCACGTCAAGCTGCTAATTTTCTCCCGTCGAAACAACGGCGCAAAAGTCCTGCATAAAATGTTTTCTTTGCACCGTAATAAGATGCAGGTGCAGCTTTTTTTTCCCCCCCCGAATTGAATCCGCTGGCAAGATTAATGCAACAAGGCGATGCATTGCTGAGACTTAACCTTTAGAGAAGAATGAGTTGCATTAATTTTCACTGCAATGAATTCCTTTTGAAACTTCTTTCTTTTAATTAACATACAGGGGAAACCCTGGATTAATGACTTAGGGAGGCAATTTCATTGTTTAATTCCTGTAAATGCTGGCTATTAAGAGTTGCCTATCACAAGCATTGAAATTCCAGGCTAGGCATTATCACCTTTGGAGGTTATTAACAGGTACAAATTAATCAGAACGCTGCATTAATTTTATTTATTTATTTCACCCCTCCCCCCCCCCCCCCCCCCAACTCCTCGAACGTGAGCTTCGTCTCTCAGGGCCATTTCCACACCGCCTTGGATTCCACACTTGACCCCCCGCCCGAGTTCCCGTTGAGCGGGTCCAGATGTTCATCTCNTTCAACAATTTAAACTCCTTCAATCGATGGAGTCATCCATTTCGCAGGTGCATTGTGTCTTTTAAAGCGTCACAAAACACGCTAAACAATAGAACGCGGCCCGCGTTGCGCAGCCTGTTCTTACGCGCAATTATCTCATTTAAAAAGTTTCAACCTTCACTCTTTTCAGTTTCCACGTTCTGCGCGCGTCCCTTCCGAATGCTCCGCTCTCCCCTCGAAGTTGGGAGACAGGAGTCCGGCGGGCAGTGAGCGTAAATCAGGCCAAACTTCATGTCTTCTGGTTGTTTGCCACAGTAAAGTTTTGGCCACTGCCTCAGAGAGGCTGCATAAGGCTTTTTTACGGCTCGCTGCGGTGAACACAAAAGAAATTACCCTGAGAAGACACTGCCGCCTCCTCCGATGAGCTCACACCTGGTCTCGCGCCGCTTTCTGCCGCGGCTTCTCAGCCGCCTCCACCTTGTGTTCTGGCAAAGGTTGCCGTCAATTCCGGTTATTGTTTAAAACTGAACAACAAATACAGAAGCTGGGAGGAAGGCATTTTACTAAATCCGTCTCTTAGCTACGTCTGCTAGAACTGTGTTTTCAAAGCAGATGATGTAGAACGGATCCTTTTGGTTGATAGTGCATCCAGCTGTGGGAGAACATCAGGAATGTGCATCATCAGCATTTATATGGACACCACGGTCGCCAACGCACAAAACGCACCTTTACTGTGAGCTTTAGCCCTTTTGGCAATGAAACGTAATTTAGCACAGTAAAAAAAAAAACATTTAAAATTCAGATATTCAGGAGTTATTTCCACATTTTGGAATTTCGTATTTGTTTCCCTCAAAGTAGACTGTGTAATAGACTGATGTGTTTCGCGCAAGCAGCTTTCAAGACCCGTCTGTGCAAGATGCTGTATTGATGAGCTGTTTCAGCGTCGTTTCATTAAGCTCTTTATTTCTCCCGAACACACCGAGCGCACAAATCCAGCTATCGCTGTGGAAAATGTACGTTTTTATCGCCGCGGGCTGAGCCGCGTTTAAGGCCCGCCGTTTCGGCGGCCGCGCTCAGGTTAGGCGTGCATCCGGGTGGGCGGGACGGATTTCTGGGGTGGGGCTTCAAATCGTGGGAAAAGAAGGGGAAAATATTAGTAAAGAAGTTAACATTTACATATTTTAATAGCTGAATTTAAAAAAAATGGATTTAGGGAAATTAATGTGTCAACACTGCTTTGTCGAAGCGGAGAAGCCGACGTAATTGCAATTAACCTCCATGGCGTGTCCTGTACTTCCCCATCATTATATCAATTCAAGGACAGCGAAGGCATAATGGGGGGCAGCCGAGAGCCCTGTGACTCCTTTCAAATGGCAGTGATTCAGCAATAAAGGAGAAGGGAGAACAAAGGCGGCGCGTGGGAGATGGAGGGAACACAGGCAAAGTTCAGGTCATTTTAATTAAGAGGAATTGTATTGAGGTCTGCCTGCTTACAATAGTGGGGCAAATGGTCTGCGGTCCCAAGATTAAGTACAGTAATGAAATCTTTCAAAGGCCAAAGAGGAAGGTAAAGAACTCGTCGGTACAATAAAGCTAGTTTGCGCCGACGGGGAACCTTTGATATCAAATTTACTGTATATTTGTGTCTGAAAGCTAATTAGCTTCTCAGAGACGCGTAAGAAATGCCGGCTGTGATGGTCTTAATGGAAACAGGAGTAAGTTGTTATAATATGTTCCATATGTATGAAACAGGCTGTATGAACAGATGGCACTTTTACAATAACGTAGCCTTCGAATATGAAGGCAAAAATGCTCCAGTTGGACTCCCCGAGACGTGATTTTTACCGTAGTGGTTTTACCACCACCTCCGTGCCGAATTTCATCCGAGGCTTCTTTCGATTTTTTTTTTTTTTTTTTGATTTTACTGCAATTTAGAACGTTGGTTGTGGAACGACGTCTTGGGTCGGCTACTTCTCTTTCAGCCTTCAGCGAACCACCCTTCGCGGGGGGCAGACGGAGGCCTTACGGGGTGCGTGCGCGTGCCTGCTGGGAGGACGCGATTGTTGCCTCACCGCCGCACTTTTGTCAGGCGTAAAGAATAAGGCGCTATGTTTTCCCTCACATCAGACCGGTTAAATCCTCTGCTGCAGACTTTCATTTTTCTCCCCGTGCAACATAACTAGCCTCATAAGTGTGATAGATTATTACACTGGTGATAAAAAAAAAAAACTCATGATTATTAGTCTTGTCTTGGTTTCCACATTTGCTCTATCAGGTGCAATTCCCCAGTCAGTGTTTCAAACACACTGAACTGATGGCCTGTAAGTGTTTCCGAAATCACATACGGGTGCGATGCCCACCATCTTCTTCGGCAGGGGGTTTGAACCACTTAAAGAGAAAACTCGCATGCAGTGATTTCTGCTCATTTATTATAAATGTATTCACTTTCACGCTGCCACTGCTAATCTTCATCATTAACCTTATTTTTCTGATTGCCATATTTCATGACATAAATAAAACAATCAAAGGACACGCTGATGAAAACTGAGATGCAGTGGACACAAAAATCAAAGCTGTGGCGTTCAAAGAAACACCGCTGATCGCCCATCAGTCCTTGTTTGCCTCCACGTCAAATTCCATCTTTGAGGATTCTTGCTTTTCACCGCACGCTTTCCACGAAGAGCGAGCATTCTCTCCAGCAGGTTACAGGTATACGCTTGAACGCTCACCCCGAAGCATCAGGTAGGTGCCTGTGCAGCCCGTGTGAAATCCTGGAATAACAAGGAAAAGAGAAAAACTACAGCGATTCTAATATTCGTCTGTGATACATACAGCATTGTTGCTTGGTCTGCTTCATCTTCTGGAAAGTGTCTTATTTTGCAGCTGACAACGATTATTGCTTCATTAGAGGGTTAAAGGTCATCTGAAGACAGGCCGTGGAGACCTTCTGAGGAGGAACGCATCTCCTGGGAGAAAAGGGATGATTCCACTCTTTGCCCAATAAGAGGCATTGTGTTGATATTTTTTGAACATTATGTTGAGTTTTCCTCACGCAAATTCATTGTTGAATCACAAAATGTATTATTATGCTGTTATTGTCTGTACTTTTAAAGCAAAGATAAACCACATTTATAGATTGTTAGTATCCCTGCAGTGGACTTTTTTTTTCCCCAAAGCTGTTATTCATCAGGCAGGATAACTTCTTAAATAGCCATATTTCTTTGACAAGCAATATAAATTCCGCCTTAGAAGTATCATTTGAAGCCTAGAACAAATCATAAATCTTGATTTGATTTTATTCAAACTGGAATGGCAAATTCTCATTAGAATCAGTCCTGAAGCAGGTATTTCCTCTTGGGCCTGGAAAACATCTCCAAATGTGTCTGCCCTTCTCTCAGGATCGTGATGATCTGGAGCTGGGCTCAGCAGGCGTGTGGTGCAGCAGGGGATGAGGCAAGGTTCCGGGACATTCCGCTGGTACTTTTCTGTCATGTGCTTCGAAAATGAGGAAAAACGACTGCCTTCAGGAATGGATTTTACATTTTTGCAGCTCTTAATGTGATCTATTTCGGCAGCTTTCAGGTGAAGCTTTTGTCAGAGGAAGAAACGAGGAACACAAACCCACTCAACACCCTCATCACCGACTTTATTTTTGCGGCCTTGTTTTAATGCCTCACTTTGGCTACGTCACGTCTTCACGTCTCACGTACTGTTGGCAAAATCGGGTGCTTGTAAGTGGAAGTGCTGGGTGTAGGGTTTCAGAAAAAGTCAAGACGTTCTACGCTCACTTGTACTAAAATGTCATACCAGGAGCTATGGGAACCCGCAATAAGTGCAAAATGTGTGTGAGCACCACTGGAACACGGCAGTCTTGGGGGTCTTCTTGTGTTAGTGACAAATATAGAATATATTGGCATAGCGTAGCAGAACTAATCCATAGTTAGTGAAATGTGACATTCTATAAAGATTTCTAATGATCTTACGCTTTTTTATACTTCCTTTGTACTTCCGTTACCCAGCTACTCTTTTCTGCCGTTTGCTCTCACAGCCCAGGATTTACACCTACGATATAGAATAATGGAAGTAGAAACTTTTTTCCCCACTTGTCACAGAATAATTCATAGAAGGCCCAGTGACACATAAATAACATATGAGGCCTGTGGTTTAAGAGATAAAAGCTGGCAAGGTGTCAGGCTAATTGACTATGATGGAAGTATAATGGTGAAACGACAATGATTTTTCTGTTTTGTTTTTCGCCTCTATGGGGGGAAATAATTATTGGTGTGTCTGTAAGGAAATGTGCTTGTCTGTTTTCCACACTGTCCCAAACATCATAAATCTCTTCTTAGAAATTTCTTAGGGGGAAAAAAGAGCTGATAAGAGAGATGAACCCGAGCACTTGCATAGCTCTCCACTGGAGAATTATTACGAATTTCATCCGAATTTGCCAAGAAATAAGAGAATGTGAGGTGAGGCAGGTTTTCTAACATTAATGGGTCCTTGTCTCAGTTTAATGACTCTATTAAGAAACAAGAAGAGCTCACTAAGCTTTTTCAAAAAAAATATGTGGCAGAGTAGTAGATTCTGCAGATAAACTTTATATGTGACAAGATCCCCGGAGAACGCAGGTCTTGTTCATGCCAGCCGGTCTGTGACACGGGAGACGGGTGAAGCAGAAATGCGGACGGGTGAAGATGACATTTTCCAAACCTCAGGTCACCCGTCCTTCTTGGACTCCTCTTTGGCCTTAATTTATTCAAGCCAAATAAGAACACCTTTCCGAAGAGTGAAATGATTTAAACAAAAGTAAACATGTTTTCTTTTCTATTTCCTGACCTTTTCTGTTGACACGCCATGTGAGGGCAACTAATGGTGGCAATATTTTCAAACTTTCTTGAAACTCTTCAGTGAATGCGGACTCTACTTTTGCAGGGACTGGGGTTTACAAAAATGACATTAAACCAATAATCTTGCAAACCAGGTTCACCAAATATTGTAAACTTTATGGCTTATGCTTACGCTAAAGAGCAACTTTAAATATAACAAACATTTTCGTTCATTCATTCATTGAATCTTCACCACCTCTTGCTGTTGTTGTTTTCATATGAAAATGGTCATGGGAGTCCTATTGTGGAAACGTCAGGGACGACACACACACAGTCCATCACAGAGCAGTAATACACACTCATACACACATAATGGGCGAGGAAAAAGTAACCAGTTCACCTGAAAAGCATGTTTTGGACTGTGGGGGGAAACCAATGTAAACATCTGTACATGAAGAACATTGCAGGCAGACCAGTCCAGGTTAAACTACCCCCAAACCCTGGCCAGTTGAGGCCCAGCACTACCGTCATTATGCATAAAAACAAATAAAAACATTTGTTCACTTACACTTTATGCCACTGAGGTGACAAGAAGTTTATGTTGCCTCACAAGGGAGATTATTTAACTTGAGGAATGTTCAGATTTTTTTTTTTCTTTTTTTCCTGCATTTTTTCCCTGTGGGGGTTTTCCGCATAAAACTCACTGTTTAAACCAAATGAGGAATATTTCACTGCACTGTATTTGCGCGCAGAATTAACCTTTTTCCTTCATTCTAAATCACCAATTTATATTTGCGATTCCACACTCAAATTTTACACATGCACACTTATGAAATACATTTTGAAACACAATTTCCAAAATTACATTTAAACTAAATAATCTTATTAATCGTTGGTCTTGTATGTAATTTTTAATGGTCTTATCTAAAAAAAAAGAATAAACACATGTTTTGATGAAGAAGAACAGACCGTATCGTGAGTGACAGTGTCTGCAGTGCTACAGCTGGCTGATAAAGATAACTTTGCCTGAAAGAACAACATCCCATTCGGTTTTAATTCTGCTTCTACACAAGAAAGGACGGCTTTTTCAACTCTTATCAGTCATCGGACAGTTTATTTTAAAAGATCAATTTTATGTCTCGGAGATGCTTTATCTAGTATGCTTTGAGGAAGTTTCCCTCAAGTTTGAAGGTTATCATGGAAAAAAAAAGAATGAACCGAGTTTCAGTGGCAGTTACAGTAAGCGAGACTTTGCCAAATGGTGTCCAGATTTTAAGAACATTTCCAGTTGTTTGGTTCACAGCAGCTGTGCTGCTATGCGAATGTGTGGGGGTGTTTCTCAGATCTCCAGCATCGCACCTGCTCTGCTTTCCTCTCCGGCTGCTTACTAAATTAGGCTCTTAATCACGGTAATTCCTTTACACCGGTATTTTCCGCTCAAATCTACAACTTGCATACATACAACACTCTGTAGCAGTAAACAAAATAATACTGTATAAATCTATCAACCTTCACTGAGCACACAACCACAAATCGGCTTCCCGGTGGCTGTGTGAATAAAACGCGTATTTTTTATTCTCACTATAGTAATAATGTACCTCAGATGGAAGGGTGGGGTGATTTTTGCTGAGATTTACTTCAGCTCCTCCCCGACTAAAACCACGCGTTCGGCAGGATCGTAGGTAACAGTCTGGGGCCATAAATGTTCTGCTTTCCTGCTGTAATCGGGAGTTTCTCATTGTTTTCGATCCATGTGGGGTATCTGGGCAATTTCAGTGTCAGTCATAAAGGAAGAAACACAAATTTGAAAAATTCATACGAGGGGCGTCTTTATGAAGGAAATATCTCCCTTAAATATCTTACATAAGCACCTGAGACAATGCATTAATTTTTTCCCCCCCAGACTCAATAGCGGTAGAGTATTGCAATTAAATATGGATTAAAATAAAATATTACCATCCAATATGAATGAATGTAATATGACTGAGCTGAGCTTTTCATTTGCTTTTGATATTTTTCCCTCCCTTTATTCGCTCGGCCTCCCCCTTCGTGGCGTTCATTTTCTTTCAATTTATTTATTTTCTTACTTATTTTGAAGTGGATAAATCTGTTTAATTTTCATTTACAGAACCTTGTGCTCTTTAGTAATCACAGTCCCTTTATATGGAGCACCATGAAGGCATTATCTTGTAAAGCACCGCCCGCACGAGGCTTATACTAATCCTCAAATAAGGAATCGGGTCTATGAATCGGAATATTCTGTTGCTTAAAACGTTCTGCGCAGACCTTTTGCGTCCGAATCAATGTTCGCCGTCATACTGTTCACATCTGATCCGTCCTGGGCAACCAAGTTCAGAAGGGTTTTGTGTTCAAGGCCTCAGCTGACATCCGGTCAGATGGTAATGAGTGACGAAGGAACCAGCTTTTGAGGTCAAAGGACCAGAGAGGACACCTATTGAGGCCATGATGCTAACAACAGTAGAATTATGAAGGGATGTGTGGCTTTCCCGCCATTTTCAACACGTCGTAAAATTATGCGTCACGCAAGCGAGAATGACCCCCCGATGACAATTTTGTCAAAGTTGTAGTTCAAGCGCTAGGATTAAACCATCTTCGGAGAGGAGCCTCCAGATAACATCAACACGATCTTATCCAGTTCTTATCCATCACAACTTTGCCCTGCCTTTTCGTACAAACACATTAGCTTATCTGTGTAGCAACTTGATCGACTTACTTATACTAACTTATTCACACCTATTTATTTATTTACGTCTGTTTTCAAAATTATATATTTGTATGTATATGTGTTGTGCGTAAATACCGATACAATGTAGGTTCCTGCTACCAGGGCAATTTCCCTTTAGTGTTAAAAAAGTTTTGTTTCATTCATTCATACATTCATTCATTCATAGTTGAGCCCCCAAGGTCTGTTTCCCACTTATTCCAAATCATCCTAAATGTATGCAAATATATTAGAAAAAGAATTTATGCTGATATCATAGTCTCTGTCTACTCTGTCTCGACTCCCTTCAGGCCACACCTGGCTCTTGTACATCTAAGCCATTTATCAGCAAGGAGAGAACCAGCTGGGGCTGACGGAGGAGGAAAGGTCACAGTTCTCCCATCTTCAGGTCTCTGCTGTCTTACCTCCAATTCAATGTATACATGATAATGATAACAATTACTGTTCTCACCCCTGTGGGTGGTAACTTTCCTCAGACTCTCGTACCGAAAGCCTGGGAGTTTGAGGGTACGGCACCATATTTTTTCTGTTCCTAGGGTTGCGCTCTTTTGGATGGAGACCAGTGTTGTTATTCCTGGGATCTAATAGAGGAACTTTTCCAGCTTAGGGGTCACAGCCCCAGGTGCTCCTAACACCAATGGGACTACTTTGGTTTTCACCTTCCACATTCTCTCAAGTTCTTCTTTAAACTCCTGGATTTCTCCAGCTTCTCAAATTCCTTCTTCCAGATGTTTCTGTCACCAAGAATCACCACACCTAACACCACTGCTGTCCTCTTTATCTATTACCACTATATCTGGTTGGTTGGCCAGTACCTATTTATCTGTCTGGGTGTGGGAGTTCTGCAAGATCTTGGCTATGGTTTTCTTCACCATTCTCTGTGGTGCCTCCCATTTAGACTTGGCAGTGTTCAGGCCACATTCCTTACAGATGTTCCTGTATATGATCCCTGCCACTTGGTTGTGCCTCTCAATATTCGCTGTCCCTGCCTGCATCTTGTAGTCAGCATTTGGTACTGGATTGTCTCAAGGGCTTCTTTGCACAGTCTGCACCCGGAGTCTTGCCTAATATAGTACTTGTGCTGTTTTGAATGAACTGGGGCTGAAGGCTTCTTCTTGTGCTGCCATGATCAGTGCTTCTGTACTGTCCTTCAGTCCTGCCCTTTCTAGCCACTCGTAGGATTTCTTCAAGTCCGCTATCTCTGCTCTCTGTTGCTGGTACATTCCATGGAAGGGCTTATCATGGCGCCTCCAGTGCTTCCCTATTATCCAAAACTCCTATATACTTCAGACATTCCCCGATCAGCTCATCTTTAGGTGATATTGTGTGGATGTACTTGTGGACGTTCCATATCTCATTCAGGACAGTTGTCATCACACTTTCCAGGCCTGTTCCCCCTTCCGTGTGTTGGACTGCTCCATGGACGGCTCCATGTATTGTAGTTTTCAGGACCTGATGTCTGCAGCTTCCATTTCCTCACTTGGCCAAGTTACTATGGCAGCCGGGTATCTGATGACTGGCAGGTCATATGAGTTAATGGCTCTGATCTTGTCCTTCCAATTCAGCTGGCTCTTCAGGACCTGTCTTACTCTATGGAGGTATTTGAATGCTGCTGTCTTCCTAGTCTCTGCCCCCTGTGATTGGTGGAACCCCAGATACTTGTGATTGCCTTGCACTCCTGTCATGTGGTCTTGTGGTACGTCAGCTCCCTTTGTCTTTATCACTTTCTCTCTTTTTCCTATCATTCTGCTAGACTTCTCTAGTTGGAATGACATCCCAGGATCTTCACTGTACATCCTGGTTAAGTGGATCAATGTCAATGTCTCTTTCACACTAAGCATGCAGGTTGATATCATCCATGTATTGGAGGTGGTTAATGGTATCTCCACTCTCGAACCACTGTCCGTAACCACTCTGAGTGATGAGACTGTGCTTTGAGTTCCTGGTGTTGTATCCAATCGCATTTCTGGACAGTGCTCATGTACTTACATTCCCTTTCAGCTTGCTGGCTATGATGAATTTGGTGTAAACAGCATGAAGCCATGGATCCAACCTGCTTTGTGTCAACAGTTGAGGCTGCTGGTGGTGGTGGTGTAATGGTGAGGATAATGTTTTCTTGGCACACATTAGTCCTCCTAATACCAACTGAGCATTATTTAAATGCCACAGCCACAAAATGGCCACAGTTTACCGATCTTCTAATGGCTACTTTCAGCATGATAGCGTACCATGTCACAGACCACAAATCATCTCACACTGGTACCATGAACATGACAGTGAGTTCAGTAAACTTCAGTGGCCTCTCTAGTCACCAGATCTGAATCTAGTAGAACACATATTATATATATATAGCATAGGTAGATGTTTGCATATATTCTCTCTTCTGCCATTCTCAATTATAAATTCTCACCACCAGCCATGATTTACACATTTATGTTTCTTGCAAACATAAAATACCCGCGGCTATGAGGAACAAATCGCCAGCGATATGGAACTGGCACACTTGTGCTGTGAAAAGTAGAGTTATAAATAGGTGCTGCCCGGTAAATGACAAAGAGGTGTGTAAACAGAAGCAGCAATAAGCCTAAAAACTAATGAAGCCAGTTAATACTGGTAAAGTCCACTGGCAACCATTACTGAGAACTTATATTTCCAGCAAATTCCTCTACAGGGTTTGTTTGCTCTCACAGAGTTTTTATAGGACTTGGCCATCTTGCACAAAAGGAATCCATAAGCAGCAGGACTTTCACGCAGGTGCAGGGTGAACCAGAGAACGCAGCGTTGGCGGCACAGCTGCCATATTTAATGCCATCAAAACCATTTGTTTGCAGATGAAAAGTTATAATTCTGCAGGCTGAAAATTTATATTTGTAGAAAGTTGTTTTTTTGGTCTCCCTGTTAGAAACATTATTTGCATGATGTGGAATTTCTACTTAATTTCTGCTATCTGTCAATCCAGTAAGTTGCATGGCCCTCAGAACTGAAATTGGAACTGGTATCATGAAACAGAGCGTAACTTTTTAATTTGAATAACTTTAGTTTGAATGTCATCCTGGATATGGGGTGTGATTGTTCGCCTGGTGTCATTCCCCTGGCTACCAGTTGCAGGCTCTACCAGACCCAGTGGCCTCCTGGTAGCCTGTGGGGCAGCCAGGGGCTCAGCCTACCGACTGCTACAAACTGGGATCGTCCCCAGAAGCCACCACTTGGCAGGTCATTAACTGCTTACTCTCCTTTGCTATGACAAGCTTTCTTGGGCTTTGACTCGCTTCATCACTGTAACAGAAACAGCTCTCAGTCACCATAGTTCTGGAAAGTTCTCCAGCACAAAACAAAAGGTTTATGAGTTGTTCAGATGCCTGGTGTAGCTCTCAGATGTTTTTCTTAAATTACTTTTGCCTTAATTTGTTTGGCAGAAGCTTTTCTCCAAAAGTGACTTACAGTGTTGAACTACTTAGAATAATTTATGCCCTCAATTTATGCAGATGGGTAATTTTTTCAGGAGAAACTGAGATTAAATACCTTTAGGGCAGAACAGCAGGAGACTGGATTTGAACCTGGGCTTTTCAAGTGTCAAACAGAAGCTGCTATCCGCTGTGGTATCGCCTTCCTTTAATTCTGGTTGCTTATATATGGGCTGCTACTTAAACAAATGATTATCCATGTCCTTGGTTCTTTATCAGGTGAAGTAAAATACAAAGACACGTTTAAAAAAATCGGAATTAATACGATTAAGACCAGTTGTGACAGATATCCACTCTTTATCTGCTCTCCCTCTCTGGAGATGCACCTGCGGTCGTGGAGACCTCTCATGCATAATTCAGGTTCACCGAACACAGTGTGTGACAGTTCGATTTCATATGTATATGTGATTTTTGTGAGCACCGGATAACTGATGAGTTTAACTTTTCGCGGAGCATTTGAAGTCAACGCCTTGGCAGAAGAACCTTGGCAGGAGATACAACAGAGGCGTCCAGCTTGGATTTAAACAGTTTTCTACTGATCTCACTACAGACAACATAAGTGCAACAGTGAGCATAAAGAAATTCGTAACAATTACTAGGTTCTGATAGAAAACCATGCCCTACTGCCGCCCTTTTGCCGTATTAACAGTTGTTCATCCTTCAGACATATCTTCTCCAAAGTGAAATATGAAGCATTGTTGTTGTCTGAAATATTGTATTCAGAATAGTGCCCTGGATGAGTTACTGAGTGATGTTTTTCCTTACCCCCTGTATTTGTCAGAATACACTGTAACCACACTGGTTCTTTGTGGAATCTCGTAACCTTGCATATTTTATAATCGCGCCAGGTTCCGTCCATCCGATTTTTGCTGACCGTTATCCTGAGCAGGTTTGTTGCTGCCCAGAACCTATCCCAGGAGCAGAGGGCGTTTACGGTATGAAACTGGCCCTAGATGGGAGGCTAGCCCATCGCAGGGTGTTCCAAACCCACAAACACACACACACACACACACACACACACACACACACACAATGGGCCATTTAGAGTGACCAATTAACCTGGAACATGTTTTTGGACTGTGGGACGAAACCAGAGGACCTAGAGAAAACCCAAGCACTAAGAGGCAGCAACACTACTCATGGCGCCACCCTAGACTGAGTTTATCTTTAAAACTGGGATTAGTATTGGTGAAAGGCTCGGATGATTCCCTCCCTCCAGATTCATGGTGAGATTTTATGTCATCACTTAAGTTCAGTTCACCCTCGCGCTTTTGCCACCTTTTAAAAATTCACCAATTTAAGCCATTCCAATTTCAGTCGGTATTTAAACCATTTAATTTCTACATGCATCTAAGCGTGCAAAGATGCCTTTCATTTTTTAAATCAAGGTGAAATAAATTCAAAAACGTTTCCATCTTATGCACCTTTGTTGATAATTTTTTTTTACTTTTCATTCCACTATATAATTTATTTTCTTATTTATTTACTTACTTGTTTGGTGGAGGATGAGGATATACTGAGCAAGGCCTGGCAGAAGGCAGGTGGCTTTGCTGAGAGGCCTTGCATATCAGCATGGAGAGCAGCTCAGCGCAGCAGGAAAACAAAAAGCCAAAACCCGAACCGGGTGGGCAGCAGGGAAGAAAAGAAATTGTTGCGTTTTTTTTTTTGGTAGACGCGTCCGAACTCAAAACAAACCCATTGTAACAATTTCACGCTTTATTTCCGACAAAACGCGTGTGCATTTGTGCTGACAGATCTTCAAGAAATATTTTTAAAAATCAGGTGTTGCTGTATCGTCACTGTCGGCATTTAAACCTGAGACAGATTTTGACTGTTTGGCATCTCTAAGTGTCGTGGGGTCGAATGTTTACTGACATCAGGAATTGTCTTCCGTGGTCATCGCTGTTCTCGACAGCAGAGGTGTCAGCAAGGCTGAGGGGTGTGGAGAGTTATATTACTTCTGTTGCTTTTGCTGGTCGATGTTGTTCCTCATGACCCCTCTTTTCAACCTCTGTATTACCTCTGAGCAATTTTAAGACTCTCTTAGGTTGGGCTTTTGTTTTTTCCCACGTTTGCTCGCATCTCTACCGCAAATGAAACGGGTTTCAGGAGACGCCGGTGTCTGAGTCATTTGAAAACTTAACTGCGGCAAAAGTATTGAACTTGTGTCCGGCGTCACATGGAATCACGACAAGAGTTGCACAAGTAGCCAGTAACTGATCTCCGTTTTTATACTTGTACGCTTTGGCATCCATTCATGCGGCGATGGTTAAATTATTCACGACCGCGTGAAATTTACTCCTCAAACATCACACGCTGTATTTTCATTCAGCGTCACACATCGAGGTTCCTGCAACAACCACCTCATGTTGGCTTTTCCAGGGGAGACAGTTTAAGACCTTGGGTTCAAAGCTCAGTTTAGCTTTGATGTGTTACTGTATTTTTAGAGAATGAAAATGAGAAGAAAAAAGAGAATTCTAAATCCCAGAAGAAGGTAAGGCATAAAAATATTAAAGAATCTCTTCTACACTTCTACTGTTTTCCCTCAGTGAGGAGAGGAGCAGAGGGAAGTTTAGGGGGAATATTTTCAACTCCGTTTCCAGTTCTGGGGAGGTGGGAACAAAACTCGGGTATTTTTCCAACAAAATATTTCAGCCAGTAATCTCCTGACCGGCCAGTCCTCAAAGCCACTTTAAGAAGAGGGTAGTGTGGGGAGTTGCTGCCTTTTTCACACACATTGCACCAAATCGCAAGATGGAAAAATTATTTGTTCAGACAAAAAAAAAAAAAAAAGTCCTGCCCGGGGGGTTTGGGTGTGGATTCGATCCTGCTCAGTGTGTGGAATCTGCATGGTCTCCTCATGCTTTGGTTGTTTAATATTGTGCAGTCATATACACGAGGAAATGTCACCCCCCCCCCCCCCACGAA
>UFQX01000312.1:415266-534204 GCA_900497675.1 Arapaima gigas
CCCCCCCCCCCCCCAGGAACATGTGACATTGTGCTGTTTGGCAGTGGGGTGCAACGTGGACTTGCACGTAAGAGACAGGGCCGGTGCTGCCCTGCATGCAGCTCTGCGGAGAGTCTGAAAGGAAATGTCCTTCTGCTTGAACTGCTCCTCCACGCCACTGCAGGCAGGAGAGGACGAGCGGCCGCATGTTCCGAGTGCATCTGAGGAAACGGAGCCCCCTGCAGAGCGCCCTCCTCCGCCGCTGCTCAGGGTTCAATAAGTGTAGATGCTAGACCTGACCCGATGTGACTTTGGCTCCATTTGTAAAAAGAGGAAACCTTTCTCATCATTATGGTGTGTGTGTGTGTGTGTGTGTGTGTGTGGGGGGGGGGGTTGCAGGATCATTTGCCAGCAGTAGAACTTGGTTAATTATTTATTTCTATTTCTTTTCACTGCTTCACTTGTTTGTTCCAGCCATCGATTGGCTTCAACAGCCAGGGGTGACTGAGGTGACTCTGCATCTCCTGGCAGCTCAGAGATCCTTTCTGACGCTCCAGCTTCCTTGCCAAAACGAAACCTTTTCAGTGTTTCCCTTCACGGCGCCGATGGCTGTCAATTGTCAGAGGGGTTTGTCGCTTTCTGAGGCCCTCGGAGAGGACGGGAGTGCCAGTCACGCCGACGTCAATGAGGTCGTACGAATGAAACATATCGCAGTGTTTCTGCCAGTCGACGGTGGAAATCAGATGTTTGCGCAGACAAGAGGGCGGTGACTGGGCTAACATCCGCTTCCACGACCTCAAGTGAGGGCTTGAGATCAGATTTCTTTTTTGAAAAAAGTGTGTTTGTGTGTTACTTGACAAAATGCCTGTGGCTATTCCATGTTTGAAAGGTGAATTATCATAATAAGAAGAGAATAGCCGACCAGTAAGCCGGAAAATTTGTTTTCGAGACCTAAATCCTTCAAAGAAAACTGAATGATTGACAGTGTGAAATTAAGTGCATGTCTAAGACTTTGTCCTCACTAGCAGACCCCAACATCGAGAAGCTTGTTTGATGGAAGTAGTCGCTGTCTGAAATGTTCAGACGTTTCATCTACACCCCCCCCCCCAACTCAGATATTTGTGCTGGCATCACGATGTATTGTCAGCTTCTCAGGATCCCTGGTCTATTGTTTGTGAGGATCAGATGGTCTCAGGGCTCAGAGGACATCTTCTGCACTGACCTGAACGGGCTGTGGGCTGTGGAGAAATCCCAGCTAGTGCTCCTCCGGATAAACTCCCCCCTGTAGACCAGAGCTTCACGTGACCTCAAACAACCTGTTGAGTGGGGCTGAGGTTCAGTATAAATTATAGGGAAAAGAATTATTTGAAGATGTGTGTTTCTAATGTATGCATCAGTTTTACAGCAGCAGCTTGTGGCGAAAAAAAAAAAAATCTTGTTTTTCTCTCGCTGATTTATTAACCTGGCAAAATGTAATTTTAGTTAACCGTCTGTTAACCTTTTATATTTTTTTTAGTGTAAAAACACCTACCATACACCGTAATTTATGCATGAAGAAATGTTTTATTTATGCTGACCGTGGATGACCTCTGTACATAACAGGACAATTAACCTGTCTTACTGCGGGAAGGAGAGCAGAGAGTTTCTGTTGCACCACCTGATTCAATTAGCTGTCAGGATTAAAGTTACTTCTGCCCCCCCGTCGGAGCTCCTGGTGGTGCGAGGAGAGCTGGCAAACCTTCAGGACCGAAGCCGAACGGCTCGGCTTTAGAGGGATAGCAGTGAAGTTGTTTACCATCTTTCTTCCTTGTCTCACTTCTTTTTTTTTACTGCCCTGTGGCTACAGAGGGCTCATTTCAAAAGGTCATTGAATCTGGAAAGTTAGACGGCCAGAAAATTCCCTCCCTTCTTTGTTTTGTCTCCTGTCTCATAACACCGGGTCGGCTGTATTCTCCGCATCGCTGTGCGGGGGCACAAACAAGGCTCTTGATCTCCGATCCCCGAAGAGGTGTCCATCTCTCACCCTGATCAGTTTCGCCAAATGACCTTGTTTGCAGAATAACTTGATTTTCTCTTTGCCGCCCCGCAGCCTTTCGGTTGGGAAGTGTTTTTTTCCGGAACTACGCTCTCTTACAGCTCAGGAACTTGTATAGGCGATACATATTTTATCACAGATCCAAAATAGTGCGCAAGCTTTGAATAGAAATCTGCTCTCTTACAAACGTTTTCTTTAATGTTGGTAGTTGGGTTGTAAGGCCTTTTCCCTGTTTCAGCGAAATACACCCATTTTTTGACATTTTATGAAGCTTTGACTCTTTGGTATGACGGAGAGATTGCCAGAATCGCTTCGTAGACAAAAAAAACGCTTTTTGTGTTGCTCTTCTGGTTACATCAGCAGTCCTGCACGATGTAAAACAGTAATACGCTTGGATGTCATTATGCAGGTTAATGTCGCTTTGTCCTTGATTGAAAAACGCTGCAATAATACAGCAATTCCTCAGTATTCGAATCTAATTCGTCCCTGAAAATGTGTCTGTTACGTGTCTGTGTTGCTCCTGCTGTTTGGCGGTTGTTTTTTTGTTTTTCCCCTGTCTCTCTTCTGTTCTGTGTCACAGGTGGTTTGCTCCATCCGTCAATCATCAACAACCAACCTATCGGAATGTGCCAACCGATGACCTGGGGGCGGGTTTTCCCCTTGATAAGCAGCACCGCGACACCCCCAAAGCTAACTTTTTGGCTCAACTGTTTGTTTGCTGTTTTTGCTACATGTATTTGGCTTTGTTATATTGTTACGTGTGACTTCTGGTTTGACTTTGTTTTGGCTTAAGGATTCTGGTTTTTGGATAGTGGATTTTGTCTAGTCAACTGTGTAAATAGTCACGCACTTGATGTCATGTTGTTCACTGGGTTGTTGGCTTGGACTGAGAACAGGGTAGTATGTGGGCGCACCTACATTGAACTTCACGTAGGGTTGTACGTACTGTTTAGACACATAAGGTAAGTGGGCGGGTGCCAACCCCTGTATTTTCTGTGTTAGTTTAGACTAGCGTAGTTAGGTAGATATTTATTTTTTCACTATGTTAGGATTAGGTAAGACACTGAAAATACAGATCAGGTTAGTGGCAACTTTTGTTTCTTTCTTTGCTTAGGCCCGTCCAAGTTCTCTATCCAGGTTAGCACCTTTGTTTGTATATACTTGTATATTGTATCACATGTGTCTTGTATCATACATTGAACGAATTATAAACCACCTATTTCACTATTTTTGTGTGGGCTGCTTGTTGTTTGTGCTCCCACTCCGCCGTCTAGACGGGAGTCAGTAGTGGGGGCGTAACAATGTCGGACACCGAATTTTTCGGCTTGCGAGCGCCTATTTCCCATTATTTTAAATGGGGAAAACATTCCGCTCCCAGCCTATCTGAAGACCCCTATATAACTATCAGCCCACAACTTCAGCAGGATAAACACTGGAAACACCAGTAACCTCTAAACGCTTAATGCCGTCATTAAATTGCATGTTTATACCATGGGGCAGTGTGTGCAGTACAGCGCATTTCACGTTAGTCACTGTGTTGCACATAGGAGGCGAGATGGCGTATGGTGGGATTCGCAGCCCCACCTCAGTCTTACGACACGTTGCATAAAGGGAATAAAGACGTGTCAAAGTAATCTGTCGTCCGCCTCTTTGTTTCCCAAATAAATAGGTTTATTTTTTTTAAACGAAATGTACAATAAATGTGGTGACGCGGTGTAAACGTGTTCAGTCAAACAACCAGGCAGCACATCTGGCTTCTGATAAATTCGTAACAGAACACAGCAGATTTTATTACAATACATACAGCATTATTTTATGTGCTGTACAGCACTCAGCTCTATTTATTTGTAGATTTGTAAATTTATTTTGAATTATATTCCTGTTTTCATTTTTGATTATGGATAACCTTTAGATAAAATTCATCATAGCAAAAGTTTCCATCTGGATACCAATATATAGGCATTAATTTTCAAGAGCCACCATAGCAAAAATTCAGATATGGAGAGTTCAGAGACTGAGGAATTTCTGCATTTTAATACTTGGTACTCTTTTTTTCTGTTTTCATCAGTGATGAACTCTATGCATTTTTTCAGGGTTTTTTAAACAGTTTCTCCTGCTCATGAAAAAATGTATGAATAAAATGGCTGATCTGTAACAGAACAGAAACAAAACTACTCCCCAGTTTTAAAATAATGGATGTAGTAGGACTGCATACCTGAAATGTATTTTTTTCAACAATATTACTACTAATACTAGAGAGAGACTATGGGCAGCAGGCAGTGAAGGCCTTCAGTGTTGTTGTTCTGGAAACAGAGGCATGTGGGTTCTACTTCAACACCCTTGAGCAACGTACTTTCCCTGAACTGCTGTAGTAAAAATGGCGAGTAATTGTAAGTAGCTTAGGATTTAAGCCCGAATCTCTAAGTGGCTTTGGAAAAGAACATCGGAGCCACGAGCAAACACAGAAGTGATAGGATGAGCTGATAAATTAGATAATTCAGATTTTATCATTATTTATTTACTGAGCTGACATTTTCTCTAAAGCAACTTGGCAGTCTTTACTGTACTAATTCATAGTATATACCTTGCTCAGGGGTACTAGAGCAGGAGGTGAGATTGAAACCGGGGTCCTTTGAGAGAAAGACAGCAGCTCTCTAACTGCTACACCACCTGTTGGTTCAAAAGCACAGAGCAGCCCAGGCTGTTAGGCCAGAGTAGTATTATTCATGCAGCTCTCCTCTCTGTTTTTGCCTTTACTGTGGATTCAACTTTTACAGTTATTGACAGTAAATGGGCAGTGATGAAATTTCGAGTGCATTTTCAAGGATTCGGAAAGGAAAGCAGATAGACAATCGTTTTATTGTAATTCTCACAGCCTGGATACCAAAAGGTAAAGGGAACCAGACTCTGGGTGCAGTTTTTTACTAAATAGAGGATATCCTTTGTTTCTTCTCATATTGATTTAAATATTGATTTCTCGTGTGCCGAAGTGCAGACACACAGTCCACGTTGTCCATAGACGGTGACGCTCAGCAATGAAATTAGAGCAGCGATTATATTACTTTTCCCCGCACGCAGAAAAATCTTTAATTTTGTGTTCATTATTCCAAAGTCTTCTAATGACTTTTATAAGACCCGGGACACATCGGACAGACTATATCTCAGCCAGCCTGGGAACACGTGAGGATCCCCAGGCGGAGTTGGAGACCCCTGAGGGGACCAGGAGGGTCTGGGCCCGTCTCATCCTGCTAATACTAATACTAATATTTTTGCGTTCATAATTTGCATTGACAGTTTTACCCCATAATTAGTAGGACAGAGGAGAGATGTTGTTAAACTTGACAAGGATGATGCTGTTAATGATAATGATAATTTAGCTTGGCAGTTTTGCCAAAAAAACCCCCCATCAACGTTTAAAATATGCACTGCGGGCGTATTGCCTGTCGGGATCGGTCTTGTATTCCAGTTGCTTGTTAATATTTTAACTTCATCATTCTTGTGTTTGTTCTGAATTACTGGTACTAAATGTGAGGAGGTAGCAGGCCAAAGCTACAGGTAGTATGTAAAGTACGTCAGCTTTTCAGCGCAACAGGACTGAGTTCATTCATGAATAAATGAATGAAAGGGCAGCGATAGGTGTTGTGGTGAGAAACGCTGCCTCCAGACTTGGAGGCGCCAGGTTCGAGCTCAACCATCCTGCTGCAACACTCTTGAACAAGGTAACTCATCCTGAATTACTCTGGTAAAAATGATCCAAGCTGTATAAATGGGCAAATTACTGCAAGCAGCTCAACTGTGCAACTCATGTCTAAGAAAAGCATCATATAAAAGCATAAATAATGTCAATCTTTATCTAACTGGGAAGCGTAAGCTAAGCGTCTCTGCAAAGGGCCGGATAGAACGTGCTTTCTCCTTCAGGTTGTGGGAGTCCAAATATGCAACGTTTTACGAAATTTTTGTTCAGAACCATTTCCAAATAAATCAATGCAGGAACATTTTGGTACTTCTGGGCCACAAGGAGGAGGAAAACAAATGAACCAGAGCAATGAAAGATGTTGAATGATAAATGACGGGGAGTCCGTCTCTGCCCCTGTGTGTTCACACATGCATATTTTATACAGACAGGATTTACTACTCGCAACTTATGAGAGAGCAGCGCGGTGTGTCCCCGGTGTCCACCAGGCCACGGGACGGACATTCGCGGGATGTGGGCGGAGGGACGGCAAATTGGATTTGAAATTAGCCGCCGCCTCCTCCCGCTCCAGGTCGTATTCGATGCGGCGTCTTTTACACTTACTTCATACATAATTTACGCATTTATCTAATGCAGCTCCCGAGTTCTTATTTGCGAGTCGTTCCTTGTTTACTCGGAAAGGCTACTGAGTTATTTTAACGCTATTGTAGCGAGTATATAAGATTAGTAGGCCTGCTGTGTTTATACAGTCTTCCAGCTCCAGTCATCTGAACCTTAATCGAGTTCCGCGGCCGCTGAACTGCGGCTTCTTTACACTGTATACGGAGAGACACCTAACCGCTCCATTTAAATTACTCTTTGTTTTGTCCCAATTGCTGAACTTTAATAGCCAGCATATAAAAGCAGAGAACAGTGCAGTAGTTCTTTCTATCGAACCATATAACAGTCTCAGAAATTCATGACCGGAGACTCTTCGCCCAAAGCCATTACCTGAAGCAGAGCCACATCACCATAACTTATTTCACAAGCGAAGAAAGCCCTGTTTATATATATTACTGCACTCCATTTCAAGGAGCTGCTGTGGACTAAATTAACTGAAAAAGTGTTATCTTCTAATAGCAATACGGTTCAAATGTTAAATATAATCACATGAACTCACTTGGCACTTAGAGGTGCCGCCATTCCTGCATCCCTCACAATACGACGCGTCCTTTTCTTTCCGGCTTTTTAACCATCAAGTAGCAGAGGGTACATATTATGGCCACAGGACCCATCTTCTAAGTTATATTGTTAACACACTGGTTTGTATAATTTTTCACTGTTATTTTACAAAGTAGGCAAATTGGTCTTGGTTGCGTTTTAAAAATGTCACCGGGAACAAGTGCAGTCCTAGTGTGTCATGACTGTCCTTTTAAGGACACTTTCCGAACATACAAACAGAAGATAGCATTTTAAGTTATTTATTGTTCTGTCTGCAATTTCCGTAACTCATAGTCGTAACCCTAATCCCGCGTTAGAATATGGTGTGCGTCAATATACCAGGAAAACACTGATTTAAGGAGTATCGATTGTCTTCTATTTAAAGACACACAAAGACCTCCAAACGCCATTAAGCGACTCCAGTTCTGTGAACGACATTCATCCAGATGTCTTGCTCTCTCTTGGTTCCTCATGCAGGTTCCAAGGTCAAACCAAAAGTATTTTACACGCTGCATGTAACCGGGGTCGAGCAGAGCAGAACGGGGCTGTTTGCGTACTTCTCTTCCTTCTGAGATTTAATTTTGAACTGTAATCACATTTGTGAGGAGGACAAACTAAACCGAGGGAGGAAAATCCAGTCTATGAAAAAAGCTTCAGGCGACGTGTTTAGCATTCGGTTGTGGCCTTTCCCCACACCTCAGAACTGTCAGAATTACCTTCGGTGCACTTTTGATTTATCGTTTATGCACGGCAAACGTGGGGGCTGAGCTGTCGCTCCGCAAGACGTGTCAGTGATCTTCCCAGGAATGTTATATTCAACTTGGCGTGCAAAAGTGACTACATACATTTACTACACTACTACTCAAACAGCTGAGTATGCCCGGGCAACTCGGACAACACCTGTATGGGATGAACTGGACGAGGAGAGCGAAAGCAAAGCAATGCACATGTCCTCTATCTTGGCTACCAAAAGGTGGCAGCTCATTTCCTGCACAAAATGTTGCAACCCAACGCGAATCTGAGCATACTCAAACTTTTGACTGGCACCGTACGTGATCGATCCCGGCGACGATCATTCCCTGGTCCACCAACCTCATGCCTTGTCCTGAACCACAGCGGCCCTGCATGGAGAGCAGGAGTTATTGAAAATGAATTGGTGAATGAATGGATGGATGGATGGATGGATGGATGGATGGATGAATGTGGGCAACTAAGTGCATTACATAACAAACCTGCAGCGATATGCAACAGAGGGTCTGTTGTTAAGTCTGGAAGCTGTTCTGTTGAGCATCATTACGGATATTACACACGACCCGTTTATCTTGCCGCTTCAGGAGAGTTTACCAAAGGGGGGGGGGGTAAAATAACCATTTGTCAGCATTCTACAGGGGTTTTCTTACTGTTCTGCATCAATTACTTTATCTTTACCCTCCTCCTCTCCCCCTTTGTGAATTTGCATGTGTCACTGCAGTTTTCCATGAAATTTCTGCTCCGCTTTTAACGGAACCTCTTCGCCGTGCCCCTCCCCCGCACTCCTGTCCTGTTCCAATAAAGCTGTAAGAGATAAGAGGCGTTTTATTATCCCAGCGCTCCTGCTTCCCGGCGAAATCTCTGCTTTTCCACGCTATTGGCTGCCGAGGTTTTGTGGCCTAAAAGAAAGGCGAAGAGGGGAAAAAAAAAAGGCGTCAGCAGGTTTGCTGGCCTAATGAAGGAAGCGTTGGGGGGCCAGCCGGCTTCCCTGGGATTCCGGCTGTGCACTTCCCACTCCCGCCGCGGCGCCCATCGTCTCGGCAAGGTGCCACGCACAGACCGCAGGTCTCCTCTCCCCTCCGTGCAGACCCTGCAAGTTGCCTGAAATTGGATTCATTAAATGAGCGACCTTTCAGGGGACCCTGTTGCCATATTTCGTGGCCAGTTTTGTTGTGCACACATTAGCAGTTCAAAGACTGACTCATATTAATTCATTTAAACAGTTTAGCTAGTGCAGAGCTGCGGTGGGAAAAGATGCCGCTGCATGGCCACGGTGGGCTCAGGTGAACTGTTCTGGTTCTCCCACCAAAACACCCCAGATGGAGAGTCAGGAGAGGTCATCGGGGGTAACTTTGGCTAAGAAGCGTCGATCTGGAATAACGGCGCTGAACTTAACCTCTTTATCCCCATTAGGGTCACAGCACCCTGGCCCTTATCCCAGAACCACTGGACACTAGGAAGGGTAAACCCTAGACATCGGTGTGTCATTGAGTAGCCACACCCACCCACACAGACGCACGTGCGCACGTGGAGTCTAAGCGCAATTTAAAGTGACCAATTAACCTGAGATGCATGTCTTTGGACTGTGGGAGCACCTGGATAAAACTCACAGAAGGAACGTTCACACTCCCACACAAACTGAGCCAGATTGGAACCCACATCCACACTGTGGTGGCTGATCTGCAGAGGTGGTTTGAACAGGTAACCTTCTCTCTCACGGGTTGGTGGCCAGCGCTACACACGGAGCTTTAGATTCCTTCAAAGATGTGCGTGTGGGAAACGTGCGACTCGACAGAGCGGCACTCGGCCGCGCTGGATGGCGTGCGTCACCCAGCGGTGCCAACGCTAACCCCCTCCGGCAGTGATGTCAGCGAGGGCGAGGACGATGATGTGGAGGGCGGCGCTGACAGCCGGCCCAGGATGTGAGCGATGGCAGGAGCCGCTCAGCACGCGAGACTCCGGTTTGATGGATGACACCGCGTCCCCCTGTCATCCTCCTCATCCCCGGGTTCCACGCACGCAGGATGCAGCTGTTTCCGCCCCGAGCTGCATGTCGCCGAATTAGCTGAGTAACTGCGGCCCCGGCCCCCCGGCCGCCACTCCCAGCCCTCCTCTTTTCCTGCTCAGACAAATAAAGATAAAAAGGGGGGCTCCGGCGCTGCCACGCTCCCAGGGCTCGCCTGTAAATGAACTCATTTTTCATCCTGCCTGCGCTGCTAATGACCGCCACTTTCTTCACGCAGAGCGCCGCCTCTGGAGAGCAGCGGAAGTGACGTGTCGCTGGTGACGCGATGGACACAAGTTCAACCACTTTGGCTGCCTCGGGGGGAGGAGGAAGAGGAGGAGGACAGAGTCTGGGAGCTGCAGGGCTGAGGACAGACACACCGCAGATTCTGTAGAGCCTGCAGACAGCAGGACTGCACCGGGACCCATGCTGGCGCTCAGATCCACTGATGGACAGATGTGGACAGATGGGTTCAAAGCTGCTGGGTCACGTAAGGTCAGACAAACAGCAGGCTCTTCTTCACGCTGAATTCTTGGGAAGGAGCAGCGGGCAGACAGGCCACAGGCTTTGAGCTGGACTGTCCTCTTTCCCCGCAAGAGGGGTCAAATTTAGCTGCTAAAAGTGGACGGTAAATTGTAATCGTCAACAAAAATTGCCAAAAAACCTTAACAATAAAAAATGGTTTGAGTGTCTTTGAAAAGTTGCAGTTTTGTGGGCGACACTTTCTGTTAAACAAACCATCTATGCAGCAAATATAAACTGGACTTATAGCTTCTCTTAAGGAAGCTCAAGCTTGAAAACAAGTTTAGTTTTCAGTCCTTTGTTTTTAAGATATACATTTGAGTCCAGTGCATAAATAGCATTCATGTGCCTGTTATATACAGTAGCAGTTAATTTTTACATTCAAATTTTATTTTCCATTCCTTATGATCTGTGTGTATCTACAATTTTTTTTTTTTAAATTTAAAATTTTTTTGTCAAATTCAGTACTGTGCAAAGGCTTTGGCACATTTGATTTTTCACAACAGTATTTGTCTTTGTTATTTTATATCTTTTGCATTAGTGTGTCAATAGGAAATGGCATATTTTAGATTTACAAGCATTCTCTTTGCAGAAAGCAAAATATTGCAGTGAGATTTTTGGTTGTTGAAAGTAACATGGTAATATACAACTTTCCAGGTAAAAAACCTGAGGTGTTTGTAGGCCCAGTGCAGGATTAAACAAATACAGTAAAACCAACAGGTGCTAATGATCAAACATTTAATGTGTAAATTGAACCAAACTGAGCGACTGGAACAGAAACGTGAGGTTGTGGAAGATGTGGCAGTTTAACGTTCAAATCTTATACCATGGCAGGAGTGAGCATGGCAAGAAGACACAAGGTGGTCATCCTCTATCTGCAAGGTCTCTCCCAAGCAGAAATTTTGTGCCAGACATGGGTTTCCAGACGTGCTGTCTAAGCTTGAGAACCAGAAACGCAACGAAGAGTTGCAACCAAATTCCTTTTAGTCCTTTGAGACAAAGCCCAGTGTCTCACCTGCACATAAAAACACCAGGACTGGAGTGAAGAAAAATGGCAGCAGATGCTCTGGACTGATGAGTCAAAATTTGAAATTTTTGGCTCGTGTAGTTTAGCAGTTTTTCTGCCGAAGGGCTGAAGATCTACAAGTATGAGTGTCTGAAGGCAACAGTGAAGCATTGTGGAGGTTCCCTGCAGGTTTGGAGGTGCATTTCTCCAAATGAAGTTGATTATTTGGTCAAAATGAATGGCCACCTCGTGAGGGAGGCATCCGATCATCCCAAATTCATTCTGCAGCATGACAACGACCCCAAACATGCAGCTAAAGTCTCAAAGATCTATCTTCAATGAAAAGAAGAACAAAGAATCCTGCAACAGATGGTATGGCCCCCATAGAGTTCTGATCTCAACATCATTGAGCCAGGCTGGGATTACATGCCGAGACAGAAGCAAGTGAGACAGCCAAAGTCTGCAGAAGAACTGTGGCAAGTTCTCCAAGATGCTTGGAACAACCTACCAGCCGAGTACCTTAAAAAAAATGCGCAGAAGTGTATCTGAGAGAATTGATGCTGTTTTAAAGGTAAAGGGTGGTCACAGCAAACATTGATTTGATTTAGGTTATTTCTGTTTACTGAACTTTCTAGGAAGTTAATCGATTAATAAAAACTCTTATAAAAAATAACTCATAATAAAAGCACTTCTTTCACAAGGGCCTGAAACTTTTGAACAGTATTGTACATGTACCTTTAATAATTTAGACACGGCAATTTGAAGGGTGCCCTATCCTCTACACACCTGTGATGCTGAAAACATAAAATTAAATTTAATACATTTCCAATTAATCTTTTTGCAGTTTCTGTCTCCAACCTTGTAATTGCTAAGAGGCCCGCTGATGCTTGGTTTTATATCGGTGGCATTTCTGAACAAGGTATATATACTGAAGAAATAACAATGAGATAACTATTGATCTGGGGTGCAGTGGCACAGTGGGTGAAGACAGAGCCTCTCAGCTCTGGGCTGTTGGCCTGATGAGGGGTCCAGACCCAGCTCAGGGTGTGTGAAGTTTGCACCCCTCAAACATGCATGAAAGAAAGCAACAGCGAACCACCCCAGTTCCTCTCTCCCTTGGAAACCACACCAGTGCTTGGATTTGACTCGATTGCTCTTAAACACAAATAACAATCAATAAATAATTTAAGGAAACCACAGAAGCAGAAACTAAATAAAAGGACAAACACCTGCTACTAAAAACAAGCTGAGTGACAAAAACCTACCTCTTTGAGTGTTGAATTGTGTATTAGTAAAATCACGACTCACGGGACAAAGCAGCCATATTACAAAATATTTATTCAACAAAATCAATATTTTTCTCTGCCGGAAGTAAAACCCTGCATTATTGTAAATATGAGCAGCTATAGGAAATCTTCATTTGCATCAAAGGAAACCGCAGCCTTCTGTATATTCCCTCTGTACGTTTCATTATCCTAATGGTTTATGGTCGAAAAGGTTTGATCACCTGAATTTCAGACCCATCGCAGTTCCACACAAACACAGCAAACTGAATTACAGCATGTTGCACCTTCATTTCAAGCTATTGCATCCAATGAAAGCTTCAGGCCCCCAGTACTGGGTAACACAGTGAGAGTAGCAGCATCTTTAATCATCATTGTACAATTTCAGCTGCCACTGTCAACAAATATATGGTATATAAAATTGTATAAAGTCAAAAATTGTCCGTCTGTCATCTCTTTATCTGTTATTCGTCTATAGCATGAGCTGCGTCCTGTTTACTCCCTAAATCGTGAACCCTTTGGGAGAGAAGTAAATAAAAATTAATAAATGTGATGCAAATGTAAACTAATTCTCTCTGATGTCTTCCTTTCTTATACAACCAGCTTAGCAAACATTTTCTCAACAGCAATTATACACACAACATAATATTACACATCATAAAATATATCTTCGCCACTTAAGCCTGTATATTTGAAGTCATTTTAGGCCATGTTTTAACATCGATTTTGTTTGATTGAAAAAATATTGAAACCATAAGCAAATATTTAAACGGGATGTTTTGACAGCCAGAGTGACCAGATTTTTACTCCACATGAGTAAAAATTGCATCACAGAACAGCCCTTTTCCGTGAGCCCAAGTTTCAGAGCAAACATCGCCATCTATAGGTCCCGATGGGAACTGTAAGCAGGGTGTTCAGTCCATACACGTGCACGCGAACATTTCCTGTTGACTTCCGGTTTTTTCGCGTTGCAAGGCAATTTACGCCGGAAGTGGGTAGCTCACGCGGCGCGTGAATGTAGAAATGTCGTATAACCCAATTCACCCTGTACTGTTCTTATGAAACCATAAGGTTGTGTTTGCACAAAACAACAATATTTTTCCCCCTCACCGGATCAGAATGGACCTGCATTGACACACAGTGTCAAGCATCACCAAGCTGTCCCACTCAAGTTATAATCGCTCCATTCACCATCTCCGACTTTATTCTTTTTAAAACTACTAATAAAACCACTACAACAAATAATTAAAAGCGTCACGTAAAAAGTAAAACTAGTTTATAAAACCCCAGTTAAAACCAACAGATATTCACAATACGTGACGGTAAAAATCGGAGCGTTAAAAACACACCCCAAGGCTCTAACTAAAAGGTTAAAGGAAACTTACCGCAGAAGATGGACGATCCTGTGGTCGGTTCCAGGCTGCTGTCGAACTCAACCTACGTTTGTGGGTGTTAAACACGTCTTCCCCTTTTAAATTAAAATTATTAAAGACAAACACACAAAAATATAACCAAAGAACTAATTAACAAACACATTATAAACAAAAAAACCATACATTATATAAACACCCACCTCTGTGAAAAACTTTACACTACAATAACTAAAACCTAAATCAATGAATATATAAATAAAACAGCCAAAATATACATGGCTGTCAAACACAAAATATACAGATAAATGCTCAAAATATACAACTAAATATATAAAAGTGAATAAGTAAAACCCTACACCTAACATAAAACATGAAATAGTATAGAAAAAAAAGTTCTTAATGAAAATAAAAATAGTAAATACTATTATAAATAGTATATATAATCTATATATATATATATATATATAAATAAAATATACTATAAACTTCATTCATCCGTTATTAATAACCGTGTGTCCAATGGTGGGTCGCTGGTGTCCGGAGCCTTTCCCGGCAGGCCAGGGTGGAATCAGCCTGTCTCTCTTTCTCTCGCTCTCTCTCTCACACACACACACACACACACACACACACACACACACACACACGCACGATGATTTTTATCACTGATTTAGGAGCAACAGCTCATAAAACAAGAGAAACTGTACAGTTCCGCTTGCACAAAATTGTCATTTTCCTTCTTCGTCTTTAACGCTTTCCGCCATTGAGTTGCTGGGGTCTGTAGCAGTGCATCCAGATTTGATATTCACACATAAATCTACTTTTCTGGGGAAAAATCGTTTTGCTTACATAAAGCTGAGATTGCACTACCCAATGTTTTTGAGAATTTTTTTGGCATAAAAAGGAACATTTGTGCTTAACTTCTTAAAGGTATACGTTACCCCCCCTTTCAAGACTGTATACATTTATACATGTGAAATACAATAAAGCGGGAACATTGTTGGAACTAGTTGTAAACATTAATTCCCTTTATTTACATTTTTTCCATTTCTTTGGGTGGGGTCCTCCGATAAATTTCTTGATCAAGCACATTATCGAGGGTATTAAACAGGGTACTGGTTGATGACCCAGCTACAAATTAAAATACGCATAAAACAAAGAACAGCAGAATTAAAAACCATCCTTCAGCCAATCAATAATCCAGTAATTACTTTGGAATAAATAGCTGGCTTGCAGGCAGGACGGGGGCAGCTGACCAGAAGCAGGCAGCAAAAGAAAAGTTGACATCAGGAAAAAAGACATTTCCACATAACCCTGTGTCCACAGATCTGGTTTGTACAATGTGAAGGAATACAGCATTATTTTCCGGTCTGCTTTAGTTTTTTTTTTTATTTTCCCCCAACTAGGGGAATGTTTTGTGTGTATTTTCCCTGTTAAGTGCTCTGAGGGAACCTTTAGAGGAGGACAGCACACTAAAATAAGGTGAAGTGAGTTTACCCGAAATGAGGCTGACCTGCAACCATCTTGCCAAGATCTGACTTTCAATTGTTGCTGCAATTAAATGACAAAAACCGAACAAAATCATCTTGTGGTGACTGAGTAAATTTCCAGCTCCGCCTGTCCAATGATTTTCACCCTCTCAGCAAAACATCCACCTGTTTGTCACTGTTGTCCTAAAATTCATTCATGTATCTGTGGATACTGGGTTGGATGAAAGAGACCATACAGCCCCAAGAAACTACCATTTAAAATCTGAATGCGCTTCCCACAGAACCACATGAAAGTTAAAAAAAAAAAAAAAACTGGTAGACAAAGACACTTTATAAAATATACAAAAAAGGAGGAGGAACTCTGCAGACGGTTTGGCCTCCACAGAGCCCTGGTCTGTATAAAATATCAAAAGATATGCCTCTGTCAGAATTCACAAAAAACACATTAATAACACTGAGTAACAAATCCCTTCCCTAGTTATTCAGTCAACTGAAACAGAATTTTCATTACATCATCCCATGAAAGGAAAAACTTCATATAGTGTCCAACATCTGAAAATTTTAACTACTTTTTACACCTCTGATATGGACTCTGCATAATGCATAAATAATACAAGTATACATACATGTACAATCATTTTATGATGTACAGAAAACAGGGAGCAGAGACTTTCCTTTAATGCAAGATTCAGTTCAGGTCAGAGTGTAGTTCTACATGTATACAGTATTTCACAGACACTATAATGTAAAACATAACAGTATTGCAATTTCATCTACTGGACACGACCAATTTCACACAAATGAAATGCTGCTGTAAATAATTTCTGTGTCAGCCTGGAAGGGGTTTTATTAAGTCACGCAAGTTTACACAATAACAAGATAAAAATTTAACAATGCAATTATTACAATGTATATTTAAAAAAAGCCCAGCAAATTAAGGCTGCATACCACCAGAAACAATAATACTCAAATTACAGGATCTGTTCCCTTTTATTTACATTCAGTGCTGAAAAAGACATCACCACAATATTGATCTTACTGCTAAATAAACAACTGAGTTTATTTTAGTAATAGTTTCAACCTGATCATGCAAAAAGGAAAATAATGCATAAACCTTATTTCTAGGACATTTAAGGCACTCAGGGTTCTGAGCAGGCTAAAGCTTCCCACGTGTAGTCAATAAAAACATTAACAGAGAACAAAAACAATAATTCTTAGTTTGTATAAATGAGAAAATACTGATGAAAAGCCTTTCCTTACAATGACAGATAATTGCTTGTTGCAGTTTTTCACACACACACACACACACACACACACACACACAGAGATTTAACTGCAGACATCGGGACTCAGGAAGCTTCTACAGTGCTTACAGTTACCAAGTTACATTTGTTCCTCTGCTGTGTTTTGGAAAGTNGAAGCTTCTACAGTGCTTACAGTTACCAAGTTACATTTGTTCCTCTGCTGTGTTTTGGAAAGTCCCTTGGGAGCTGTCAAAACTGACCAACAAATCCACAAGTTGTACACGGTGCTAGGCAGAGGTAATCGGCACCTGCACGGCCTCCTGTCTGATGCTCCTTGGAGTTCCACTCTTCTCCTCGCAGGTCAACGAGTGAAATCACAGGTTACACCTGACAGGAGCCCTGCTATTACAGATGAGTCAGCATGTGGTTGGCAGCAGACTGGATTTACAGCCAATTCCTATCTATCAGCAGTAACACACACACACACACACTTTGGAAGAACTTGGAAGTCGTCGTAAAACATTTCTAAAAATTACCTCATTAAAGAACAGCTTGCACAGTGTACACTGCTGTGCTGTCCGTCGCTGCCTTTCTGAGTGCTTAAACTTAAGGCATTTAGTACAGCTTTCTGTTCCGCTGGGATGGCTGCAGTCAGCAGAAATAAGATACCCTCAGATAACAGTATTCAGCGTTACAGATTCTGTATAACCCGTGTAAGTGTCCATGGAAATAGCTTCAGTGAAACAGTCTTACTAGCTTTACAGGCAACATGGTTCCACTCAGTCCAAGATCCTTGAGTTTTTCTCACCTGAATTATAATTTTCCAAAGAACTAACAACCTGCACATTTAAAGCAACAGATCTAAACAAAGGGCCACATTGTTTTGGAGCTGACAAAATGCTACATGAAATTTAAATAAGCTTTAAGTTTCATAATGGGTGCTGGTATAGGGGCATTGCTCCTGAAGTCATCGGCATCTCGGAGGTCCTATGTGCAGTACTGCAAGGCAGCAGATATGAACAATTATGGAGGTTACAGCATGTCAAGGACAATCTTGTGGGAAAATATCAATTGACCTAAAAAAAAAAAAACCTAAGTGTTTAGGAAGAAGACTCACAAAACACGATCTGTTACCTGAAGCCCACAATCGTCACATTTCAAATATAATAGTTAAGGCAAAACTGCATATGTGAGCAAAACAATTACAAGTAAATAAGAAGGTACGGAGAGTAGCATCCCGGTGATCGGAAGGACGGTGCTAACTGCAGTAACAGATTATTATTTGTGGTTCAGGCAATTACATACTTTAAAATGTCAACAACACCCAAAGCTCAAGCACTCTTAGAAGTGGAATCTTGACAGTATGCAAAATACCTTTAATAAACCTCTCCAACATTCACCTCAAATGCACACTGGAGCAGCTGCAAGTCACTTGCCACATTTGTACCTCATACAGCCGCAAATTTATTATAGCTAAATGAAAACTGCCTGAGACAGTCTTAGATAAGGCTGTTCAGATATTGCACAGATCCAAGATTATGGCATTTCAAAATATTCCTATAGTGAGTTTTAAAATTAAGCACTTGAGGGGGCTCAACCCAGCAAGATCGCTTTCATCTTCTATAACAGATTTCACCATTTTTGATTTAAATAAACTAGGGGTAAATTTACACCCTCAGTTGCTGAAATGGTAGCTTACTGAGCCCACACAAAATAAGCAATTTCATCCAGGTCTACAGGGTAATCTGTGAGGTACATAGGGCCCTTGTCAAAATACTCCCCCTTGTAACTCTCCCATCGTCCCGCTGGGAGGTAGATGTCCCTCTCCTGCTTGCCAGGCTCAAGCACCGGGGCCACCATGAGGTCATTTCCAATCAGGAACTGTGAGTCAATCTTGTAAGCATTTGGATCATGAGTGGCAATCCACCACAAGGGTCGTATGATAGGGTCGCCAGTGTCCAGCACTTCTCCTGCCAGCTCCAGCACCCGGGGGGCCACAAGCGTCTGGTGGAGGGCCGTGAACCTCTGAGCAATCCGGACAACTTCGTCATCATACTCCCAGGGCGGGACGGAGAACTCCATGGCTGGCATGAAAGCCGAAAGCTCCAACCAGCGGATGTATAATTCCCGGTCCGGGAGCCGCCCGTCGCCGTAAGTGCGGTTGGGGTAGACGTTGCCCCCAATCATGTCCGGCAGGATGAACTGGTAGCCCAGTATGCTGATGGTCAACACAGCGGGGATGAGGGACTTAAGCCCTAACTCGTAGCCCCAGACAGAGTCACGATCGGTGAGGCGGAAGAAGCAAGAGATGTTCTGGGACTGGTAGCCGACCCGAAGTTCCGCACGCTCATTGAAGGGGATGGCCATTTCGGTGTAGCGACGGGTGAAGGTGCTAGGGTCATGCAGAGGGACAAGGGTGCTGAAATGCCAGGGCAGGTAGCTGGTCTCCCCAGCATCGAACTTGAATGAGGCCACATCGTATTTTGACTTAAGTGCCCGTAGTTGCAAGGAATACCAATCGCGGGTATCTGGGTTGGTGAAGTCAAGGATGGCACCGATACCATTCCACCAGTGCACCAATGCTGGCAGTTTACCAGTGGGGTCCCGCACAAAAAGACCCCTTTTCACACCTACGTCAAAGTTGACCGAGTCGTAGTTGACAAAGGGGTGCGTCCACAAGGACACCAAAATCCCGCTGGCCTTCAGCTTCTGGAACATTGCTGTGGCATTGGGAAACTTGACTGGGTCAAACTCAAATTTGCCATAGCTGCTCGTATAGCAGTCGTCCAGCTCCAGGTGACTGCAGTTGAAGTTGTACTTGCGGATGTTTGCTGCATACGTGAGCACCTTCTCCTGATCAACCTGAGTCTTGTACAGGGCCCACGTGGACCAGATGGGGTAACGAAACACATCTTCAGAAGGAACTTTGTTGGGCTTGTTGAAGTAGCGCCTGACCATGTACTTATGGATGGACGTGATATCAGAGCCGACACAAACCCGGTAGCTAAGCTCTGCCAGTGGCTCCTGCCCTTGCAGTGGTTTATACAGGGTGTCCTCATACCTGGCCTGGAACCTCATGGTTTGTGCTATGCTGTCCCAGCCTAGGTGGAATGGCACAGAGTCATTGATCTTGATTGCTACGGCACTGGAAGAGAGCCAGTAGCGTTCCAAGATGCCCCCAAATTTTTCGCGGTTGGAGTAGATGTCATTGGTGACAAAAGGCTCGGGCTCCTGCTGTCCCGTCAGAAAGATAGGCCAGCGCTGAGAGGCAGTTTCAGCCCCGCCATACCAATTTGAACCGTTGTAGGACATGATGTGTTCCACAGGGCGGCCAGCCACCAGCTCCTCCCATCGCACGCGGTAGCACATCACCGTGTCCCTGGGCTGCACCACCTGGATGAAGAAGTTGAGCGGCCCCACGTCCGATCGTTCACATTTAAGAATCTCGCCTTTTTTCGAGCATGAATCCAGGTCAAGAGTTCCCGACCTACATTTTTAAAAAAAAATGTACAATTTTTTCGGTCATTTCAAGCCAACGTCAACCTTTCAAAGTGAGCCACATCAGTCATCCAAAATGTTCAGAAAATTCAAATGTATACATGGGCAAGAAAATAATCAAATGTCTGCAATGTGATTTGTAAAAAAATCTTTTTTCTATTAGCATACGTATGCTGTTACTTTTGCTGAAACAAAAATAATTTCTACCAGTACATTTAGACTTACCTCAAAATACTTTTTTTAAAAAACAATATTTAATGCAGAACTAACCATGTGAAGCGGAAACTTCAATTTAAAAACAAAATTTGGCCCTGAAATGCAGAAAACAGCTAGTGTACATAGAGATTTACAGAAAAAGGACACAGGCTCACAGCACAGAAGTAATGGGACAGGAAAGGTGACTGATACAGTACTTCGGCAGAAGTGAACACACCTGAAGGCCATGTGGAACACGACAGCTCCCATCTGGTTACGAATGATGAAACCATTTTTTTTTAGGTCCAGCAGCTCTGTCTTCAGCTGGTCGGCCTTCCGCAGAGAGGCAGTGTAGTAGCACCAGGCCACCACAGCTGCAACCACCAGCAGCAGCCCCAGGACTCCAGCCCCCACCAAGCGGCGACCTTCTCTGCCCATCTTCTGCTTTTTGGAGGCTGCGCTGCCTGCAGCACCTGAATTAGGGCTTTCTGCCCCTGACAGTACCACCTGGTACATGTTGACAACCAGTTTTGACCGGTTTGTCTTTAAAACTCTGACCGGATGAATGTGTGTGTGTCCACAGTCATGTGAGCATTGATAAGATCTTGCAGCCTGAAAACGTAAGCAGGCGGCAGAGTGGTTAGAGCCCACGCCTAACCTCAGTTAGGAACCTCACTTCCGCTAAACTAACCTCAACCACAACACTAACCCCTAACTCTTTCAGTAGAAATTATGCATCTGTAAAATTGGATTAAAAAAATTAAGTAGCTTGGTGCACAAACCTTACAGAGTCAGTTACTTTGGATGGAATCAGCTACTGTAAATTAATTAAAAATGGAAACTGTAAAAACAATAATTTCAGTTTTTCGACACTGAGGATATAAACAGCAGCCTTTTCCGTTGCTTCAGGGAGACAGAAAACTTAAGCACATTCTTGAAATCTGAACTTTAGAAACTGCTACAAATTTCAGTATATAAACAAAGGAATATTGCAATAATGGTGTTAATAAATATTATCCTATGAATATGATGAAGCTGATTCAGGAGAGTTGCAAAACAGCGGAGCACCTTCACAAGAAGCCTTCATCTGGATGCACACGAACACAGCAAAGCTGCCGGCCAACTCGCAGGGACACGGTGGGTGTTCTTGTCCTGGTTCTTACGCTGTTATGCTGCGTTTCAGAAAGAGAGGAAAACCTGAGAAAAACACCCTGTCAGCAGGTCTGAAAAATGCACATTTGCAAAGAAGAGTCTGCATTTTTCAACTTCTATTATACCACTTTTAGAGGACACTAAGAAAATTAATGATATTTTTGCAATGATACCATAGGCTACACAGGCGTGCGCACGTGCACACACACACACACACACACACACACACACACAACAAAACAAAAATTTAACAAAGGCATCACCTATCAGTTGAAGTTGTACAAGTTTACACTTTTCCCTAGTTATGGTCTTCATTATTTGCTTGAGGCTTAAATCAATAAGTCATGTGTGCAACTAGTAAATGAACAACAAAGCTTCCTCCTCTTGTAACTGGCTTCTGCGAACAAACCAGTGATCAGGGATGGAAAATAAGGCATATGGTGTAACAATGAGTCAGCATAAACAAACAGACACATAAAAATCCAGACAAACTATTTTAATATATATATGTAACGTACTATGTGCGAACAAAAAGCAGAAATGCACAAACACTGGAGAGCGTCACAGCGGTTTATGACACTATTTACTGAAAAATGTTCAAGTGTTACTTTATCAGTGTTTAACTGGCTACTAGAATTAAACAAAATACAGTCCATTAAGGCAAAAGAATATTTCTGCAAAACAAATTTTAAACAGCTGACATCAAGATTTTAATATATTAGAATACTTAACATATGTTCAAGATATGAAACTTAACAGAAATACTATTCCAAACCATGAGGTAACCGAGAATAATGCAAAAATATTTTAAGAATATTATACCAGCAGAGTTAAATCGCAAAAATAAAAAATTGAAATATAAAAAAAAAGTAGAAAAAAGTAAATACGGCGCACATACACAGGGGCTCTGCAGGTGGCGCCAGTGCACGCGATGTTCTCACTCAAAAGTCATTTTCTGTCGCAAAAGCAAAAACCACGGTGACGCAAATAACGACCACTGACTTGTTCTTTACAAATCAAGGTCTTTACATGTAACCACGCGTCTCTACATTTCCATTACAGTATTCAATACATATTTCACAGTTCTACAGTTTAAGAATGTGTAGTTTTCCGCTTTACTTCACTGTCGTTTGCAGCAAAGGTTTAACGACAACAATAAATCGACGACCTTTAAAGGTCTCTTCCGTTATGGCGCAAACGACGGGCTAAAAATCACTGCGGGATACAACAAACAACCTTTAAAGGACCCTTTGAAGGTGACAAAAGTTTAATTTGCTGAAGAGCACTGTGGGTGACTTGTGAGGAAGACGCGTCCAACTGGACACGGACACAGCGCGTGCGGCTGCTGCTCGAAACGCTATGAAAACAAACACAACTTCTCTCGTGGTGTTTCCAGAAAAAGCAACAACGAAAAACATTTTCTTTTCTCCTGCACCTCAACACGCGCGGGAAATCGCTGTAAATACAGGAGGCTACTCACCGCTGCTGGGGAGCTGCTGGCGGCTCCAGGTTACTCGCACAAACACGAAGAACGCGCCTCCCTCGCCCGGGGACAAGGTCGCGTGTGCGCGCAGGACGCGTGACATTGGCGCGGGTTCACGTGTGGGGCAGAACAGGGCGCTGCGTGAATTCGAGGCTACGAAACGAAACTGGCGGAAAACCGAACGTACAGAAAGCGCGTGATTCAAACGAGTGCCGCGCTCGCTCCCGTCACTCTTTCCGCGAAGGGGTTAACTCGCGATCACGTGCCGGATCTCTGTGACGCGTGCGCGCGAGTTTGTGAAGGGAGGTTTTAAAACGCGGGAGCGTAAACTGTTCTCATTTTATTAAATCTGATGCGAAAATAAAACCTATTTTGTTATCAGTTGAAGTTTTATGCAAAAATTTATAAGGTGTCTCTTGCGGTGATCTTAAAGTTGCAGTTCTCCTTCTGGAAGGGTGCTATATACCACTAAGATACATTTCCTGCATTGTTTATTTTATTACATTTAAAAATGCGACTTGCATGTGATTTCTGCTCATCTTGGGTGACAAATACGGAGAAAGACGCCATCGGGATATTTGTGGAAAAAAGATACACGGGAGGATGTTCACCAGATATGCCAGCAGACTTGCTGGCTCTCAGTAAAGCTCCAAAACCCAGTTACAGAAAAAAGGACTTTAAAAGGGATTTTAAAAAAACACATCAGTCATATTAAGCATTTTCTGATTTCTCGGTCATCGTAAACGCGACACGCAACGACAAATGACCGCAAACTGTCACCGTCTTGACTGAATTATGAAATGCGAATCTTCCACCTCCGAAGCGCCTTGTGATCCAGCGGCAAAGTTATCAGTCCAGATGCTGGACTTTGTAAACAAAACTCCTACACCGATTCATAAAATGAGGAAGTCAAACCTAAATCAGTTTTAAGACCCAACGTGTCGCCCGGACGAAAATGTATTAAACCCCTCACACTGTCACAGTGATGCAGTTAGTGGCTCCATCACTGCAATAGTCAGTGATGTTGAAAAATATCTGCAAAGAAAAAAAAAATCAGACAGAGACAATCTGACAATTCCACTTTCTTTGCATTTATTGATATGTTACACTACACAGACCAATAACATTGTTATATACCGGGATGGAAATGTTTACATATTCATTGTCAGAGGAATAAAAATGGGTGTGTTTTCAGGTTAAAACAATATACACTTTTCATATCCTTTTGTCAAATAAATAACATGACTGGCATTAACAAGTTCTATAAACCAATCGATTAAGGCATACTCCATTTGAAAACATATTCAATGACACAAAAATATAAGTTATGAGATTAAATGAAAGTGTTTGACAATATATAATGACAGAAATAAAAATGTGTAGACTGTCAAATGCATGTTTTTATGCACTTGGGGACAGGGGGGGGTTGAGTTTGCTCATTATTTGTTTCTGGGTCCTGGTTTCCTCATTGGGGGGGAAAAAAAAAATCAGCAACCTATCTTTCACAATTTCTTTTAGGTACAATATCAGAGAGGTTTTGAGTTTTTTTTCCTCAATATTAATGATCGATAAAACAAAAATATATACATCAACAGTAGTGTGACTGTACATCCATAATTCCTTTTTGATAAAATAATTTTGCATCGCCCTAAGGAAGCACAAAAGTACACTTAGCAATAGATCCTTTCTCGTCCTGTATACGTCGTATAACTGTGTGTAACTTAGTGCTGAAACATACGCGACCTACCACACTTTCCTTTGTGAACAAAATCATAAGTTGCTACATGTTAGAAAGCCATGATTCAAGAAATGGGAAACAACCTCATTAAATATACAGTAAATATATATTTAAAAATGACAAATTGTACAGTTTAGTTTGTACGTCAGCACATATTTACCAGATGGCCAGCAAGTTTGGCTGAGTATGTGTACTGCAGCCTGTGACAGGGACACTAATTCACAGACAGGGGGGACAGAGAGACTCATGCTCTTTAAGGAATTTGCTCAGGCTTTCTTTCGCAACACTTTATATACTGCAAATTGATTAAGGATGACATAAACCAGTACCCGTACAATACCATAAGCACCGTGCTCTCATCCAAGGTGAGGGTGCCCTGTTTCGGCTGAGCAGAAATGCCACTGATGCTTGATCGCATGACTAAAAGAAGCAAATTTAACAAAATAAACACATGTAAACAGATTAAAAACAACATTAAATATGTGAACAAGTGTATTCCCTTAAGAATTAAATTCACAGTTATTTAGAAGTTTTCACAAGAAAGGTTATGGTCTGATTAACATGTTCTATGAAATAATACATTTTCAGATCTTTTACAGCTTTAAAATAAATCTCTTTCTATTCCCTAACACTGATCTATCTGGACCAGTAAAATTACAATTTTAAAAATATTAAATTAAAAGAACAGTATATCCCTTTACAAATGAACATATGCATGGATTCTTTTATTCTATCCATACAACAACAAACTAAAAATACAAATTAAAACAATTAAATGTTAAATATTTTATAACAAAGTCTGAAACGGTGAGTATTTGTTGGCGAGACAATTTGAAAACAAAAAAACAGAAGCATTCACAAATAAATTTAATAACACTTCATTTGTGCGACAACTGTCAGCAAGAGTAACTGGCTAACAACAAATCTGCAGGTTCGCAGGTCTGTCTTCAACTAAAGCTTTCCACCCCTTAACATCAAGTCATCGTGAGCCAAGCCATTATCCTATAGCTAATCTAGGAAATCTCACAATCATTTTTTTAAACACCCTTCATAAATAATTTTAGATGTTCAGAAAAGAAGTAATAGAACATCTGTTACTGTCTATTACAGATCAAGTATTTAAACCCACACAAACCTGTTGCTGTGCTTCCTGCTTATGGCACCCCCACAACCTCCGACTACCAGTTTGCGTCAAACTATTCAAATTATACGTGAGAGCATGACTTTGAGAATTTCCATTCCTCACCTATTTGTACAGTAAATTTCACATGATGGAGCATGCCATACAACAGAAACCCGAGGAGAACATTTACAGGAAATTTCTGAAATAATAAACGCCCTTTGTAATACCATCCATAACATAAATTCATTTGCAACTGTTTAGTACTTCAAAATAATCTACAAATCAAGTAGTACTCAGCTGGCTTTCTGACACAAACATGGCAGCAAAGTCGTAGCCAAGAAGCATAGGCAAACCATAAGCAGAGCGTATTTGCAAAGTAGTTTTACACACAGGTGCAAATAGTAGTTAGATGACATTCTCTGCTCCTTCATTTCTGTATGAAACTGAAGACTGAGAGTTAGGAGAAATTACATTATGTAGGAGAATCTATCATTTACAGGACTGAATTTGTCAATCACTGAGGTCTAAAACCCAAAAAAAGCATCAAGTTGTGGCCTTACATACATCTAACAGGTCTAAAATGTGCTGTTTTCTTATTCCACTCAGTACCACCTTACTTCTATGTCAATCTTGAAGGTACAAGCTGCAGCTAAGGACATAATAAAGAACTACTTTGGCGGTGTGTGCAGTAATAACATCTCTGATGTGTATTATATTATTGCCTAACTGCCATTCATTTCTTACTTGCAGAAAGCAGGAAAATTTCCAGAAACAGAGCCAGCAATGCACGCAGAACTGTAATTGAATGAAGAATTTTTTTCCCTACTTATTCCTCTTATCTGAAATTGTTCTTTTAGCAGGAATTTACATGTTTTTCAGAAAACCTACATAAGGTATGCTTTTTTATATTATGCTTCTTACATTCACAAATTCCAATAGATTCCTGATCATCTGAGAGTCTGAACAACTGAGGGTTAGTGAAGTGCTTTTTTCCCCCAGTATTATAGATAAAGTATTACACTGACATTCCACTGAAAGGAACTGTTAAATACACTTGCTCCTCACATTATGGACTGCTGAGTTACACATTCAAAAATAATATTTTTGTTCTTTTTTCCCCAAACATTCCTCTGAGCTTTGTTTTGCACTCTCTCACCCTGATGAGGAAAATCATTCTATAAAAACAAATTTTACAGAATTGAATTTTCTACTTTAAAGAAGTTGTTTGAAGGAAATGTGTCCTCTGTTTTATACGGCCAGTTCACAAATGTACGTAAAATGCACCCAAACAGAACAGGAGTTTGATGCTATATTAATTCAACTTGCTTCCACAGTGTTTACAGCTCGTGTCTGGTGTTCATGGGTGTCGCTGATTCTAATACCACTGAAGTAAGAAAAGGAGTCCTCTTATCCATAGAAACTAAAGTTAAAAATAAGTCCATAGTCAGGACTGAAGATAATGTGGATAGACAACTTTTTCTCTAATTTTAAACTACTTATAATTTTAATGCAGCTGAAAGATTAAAACATGAGAGTAATATTTTATTATACCTGCATCCAAGGTTTTTTACAGAACTTGACCCATAAATAAATTGAGGAATATCTGTGCTAAGCTTTTTACTGACTGTTTTTTATTGACTTCTTTTTCAAATTGACTGTGACTTAATGATTTACGAGACGACAGACAAACAGTCTTTAGATCTCAATTGTGTCTGTAATTTGAGGAGCCAGTGTATTAACGTTTTGAGCTGCTGTTTTGTACTGGAAAAAAAAACAAAACTGCTTTGGTAGAAATGTGGTCTTTAGAACATAAGCCTCTTTTATGCTTATAAAATATGAGTTTCATGCTGAATAAATAAAGACAACTAACTGGTAAATCTATGGAGAAAAAAGTGCTTTTCATGCATGATATTAGTAGTGGAAAGTATATATTTATTTTCAAAGCAATTCCTTAAACATGAAAGACATTAAAAAAATGTTCATGTGGAAAAAGGAAAAAGTGCACTTTCCTAGTGTCTGCTGCAAGCACTACTGTCAGTGCTTGATTAGAATTTTTTTGACAATCCTTCCCAGAATCTCCAGGGAACTACCTGGCTTAAAGAGGTTCTTTGAATTTGAAACCCACGTCATTTTTCATTCTGGCCTATTTTTAAAAGAAACACATAATAATAATTTTTTAAAAAATGACAACAGGAAAACACAAATCAAATGGAAACAACAAAAATACTGTGGACCTTTCCGTCCAGTGTTCTAGCATTTTGACACAATGTCTGTTTTTGATGGTTTGTTTCTGTATATATAACTACAGTGTTGGCAAAAGAAAGGTGCCTCAAAGCCCTCAATTTGATCCTTCCTTGCAAACATTCCCAACACCAGAGGTGTGTGTCCTACCATAGGAGGAAGCAATGACAATTAGTCTTAGTTTCCCCTTTCTATGTTTTTGTAATATTTGTTGTCTTTTTTAGTTATATATGGAAAATTTTTCCTGTCATTCATAATCATGATCTTACTTTCTTTTCCAGCCCTTCATGTCTCATTGCTCACTGCTGCTGCCTTAGTGGCAAAGTAAACTCACTGCAGACATGAGGAGCGAGGAGTTACTGGATCTGACAGGCAGAAGAGGAGGTGGCCTGGCAGCACATGCAGGTGGGGTTCACAGACTTGGGTGGAATGAGGTCCAGGTCCTCATCATCTGGTATTTCATCTAGCCGGTAACCATCCTTCAGTAACTGGATATTCAAGTCCTGGTTGATCTGCTACAAGAATAAAGACATGTTTGTGTTTATATCAACAAGTTTTTAGGTATTAGGTATAGTATACATTAACAGTGAATTTCTAGCACACTTCCTAGGTTTGTCCAAAATAGAGATGGGATTAACAATTAAAATACTACAATAATATTATTGGAGGTTGACAAATCACAGAAAAGAGCTTATAAGATTTGTAAGAGTTTTTTTCTAAATTGATCATGATTCTAAATATACAAGCTGAACAGGCAGTGAAATCATACACATATGTAATGTGTATGTGAAGAACATTATTCATACAAATTTGCTATAAGTCTTCATTTTTTACCTTATGGCACAGTGATGCAGAAGAATGAATACTATATGAGTTGAATGAAAAATCATCTTATAAGTAATGATTTCAAGTGCAAACAATGTTAGCTGGCATGTGTAAATTATAGCAGCAGCAATATGTTCATGGAGCTGTTATGTTTTATTATTTTATAGGATACTTCTGTTTTTCAAATCAAGTAGCATAAATTATACATAATATTCTTTGACATTAATAAAAACTAGATTTTTTTTAACTCCTTCGAGGCTGATTTTTTTAGGTGTTTCAGAAGGCTGAATATGTTTGTCAGTCACATTTCGTGAAAATGGCAACGTATCCTTTTTGTTCATGTCACAAACAAGGAAAAGTTTGAAAAACTTAAAATAACGAGTAGTATATTAAAAAATAATATTTTGATATTGTGTATAGGCTACAATACAAATAAAAAATTATATGGATGGATTTTTAAAATTTTTACAAAAAATTACAGTAAAACAAATTAACATGTCAAGACTTTACACAAGGTCTCTGCTTCACAATCACACTTCACCGCTATTGCTTTGCATTCTGTGCCACTGTTTACACAACTTCCCTATCGCAGTGTGTCTATGATACATTAAACCTTTTCCATTCTCTTTTTACTGATGCATGATTGTACCAACTCAACTCTGCTATCTGGTGGTTAATCCAATACACATTTTTGCCAACCGTTTTATCGACGTTTAAGTTTCACTACAGACCTCATCCCATTTTTGTCAACTTTTGCCTCAAAAGAGTTAAAGTATTTCAACTGTCACACTCAGCAGACCTCTCTTGGAACTTGAGTTCCTTAACCATTGTGATATTAATGACTAAAAGTATGTTGTTTCACTTGCTGCTATAATTCCAATTAGCATTAATCTTATTTATAATGACTATGTTGCAGGAACATAATTATTTAGTGTGCATAAGTGAGACATTATTATCAATGAAATATGGCAGCTTCATTTAGGTTATTAATGTTTAGCCAGAATGTATAGGTACCTGGTCCCTCAGACATCTCACCTCTGCTGAGGAGTATCCTGAGGAGGAGTATCGGGACATGTCAAAGTCATCATCACTACAGAGAGGAGAAACACAACTAGTCAAGCAATATTATCAAGTTCTTGGTCTTTGTACATGAATAACAGCTGCTGATGCACAAAAAGTAAGTGATTCAAACTGGGTGTCAGTTTCAAGGAAGAAACTTACACTAAATTACATTTACACATTCATTTAGGAGATACCTCCCTCCAAAGCAATGTACAATGATTAACAGCTAATACTTAGCTGACATTTTCATCCAAGGCGACTTACAATTCTATATACGGTACACTAAACACCCTACAAACATTCACCCAAGTGTATGGCACATCAATACGTGGAAGAACATAAAATGTTTTTAAAACACACACACACACACACACACACACACACACACACACACACACAGAGCAGATGAAAACAAAGAGCAGCTACTAAGAAAACAGCCATTCACTCCATTCTGAATGATGACTGTGTGTAAAGGGGTTTAACGCTCTCACACCTGTCTGTATCCAGAGCCACCAGAGGCTTCTCATCCGGGCTCTGGTCTAAAGATGAGTAGCCTTTATTTGGAACCACCAGCCTATTTGAAGTAAGCAAAAAAGACACAACAGAGATAAGTGAAGGCGATAAAGTGATTTTACCGAAGGAATGAATCAGAAGAAAAAGGCACAATGAAAGCGAGTACTGTGTCACAAGAGGTTGAAAGATAAAGGAGGGACTAATTTTACTTCAGCAAAATTTTAAAACTATCCTTCACAGAGAAATGTATGGAATGCCAAATCAGTGCATTTCTTTAGCTAATATACAAATAAATATAAATAATTTGCAATATTTCTTCTCTAAAATGCCAGTTTCTTCAGTACATACATGAGTAACATGTTTCCACAGTGAATATCCTAACATTTTACACTGTCTGACATACATTAAAATTACCCCGCACCCCACATAGGCCTCACCGAGTCCTAGCCATAACATTGTTCTTCTTGGGCTGCTGGTTGACTGGACTGCCTACATTTCCATTCTTCAGTGAGCCCTTCCTGGCCAGTTCTCTTTGTTTTTCTACCGACCAGAGGAAATGCTAATATCAGACAGTATCCACCCCATCATCCCCTGGTAAAATGATCTTGCATTACAATAAACACAGATTTACATTTTTATGGGTGCATGCACATTTATCTCCCATACAATATGTAGTACTTTCAAAACATATTGTGTATGAATAAAACAGAAATAGCATTTAAAATAAAACAAAGATTTTTGCACAAAACAATTAAGGTTTTGTTGTTACCAGTTGGAGATAATTATGCAGACTATTCTGACTAATCCACACCTCTAAGCCCCACAAAACATTTTTCAGAACTGTTTTTATTTTTTAAATCATTGTATACCTTGAAGAACAAAGGCTGAAAAAGAAAAGAAATAGGAAAGATATCAGTTGCAGTAAAGTATCAGTTTTAATTTCTGTGGTCAATGTCCTCTTCTAGTGAGCCTGTAGATTTCTGAAGTTTGTCAAAAGTTTCTCAAAATTACAAAGACACTCGAGAGGCAGCAGAAAGGTCTGCCTTACTCTGCAGTATCATGGTCATTTAGAGCAGGTTAAACATATCTAAGTAAAAAGAAAATGAACAACAGCTTTACTTCATCATTCTGAAACCAAAAAAATGCAAGACCTTTATCTTTTGAGACCATGTTTGCCCCCAGCAATGCAGCTTACTTAATTTCTTGTCAAATATACTTAACAGCATATGGTAATATGCTAACAGCAATGGAGCAATGCATTTCTAAGCAAAAAAATCCTGAAAATGGACTGACTAACTGACACCACCTGATGTCCAGCCTAAGCCAAACAGACTCTAAACCTGTGGACTGGATGTGAGTTGAAACTACTCACTCTGAGGAAAAGAGAAACAGATGTTAGCCAATGAGGCCTGACTCAGAGATCGATGCCAAGAAGGAGTGATTTAACTCAGGAACTGTCTGCTTGTTAATATTCTGTTCTGAACTACTGCAGGAACAAGCTAAACAGTTAAGCAGCTCTTATATATTCGTGCTGGTGAGTCTGAGCCAATATAACTATAACATAGGCATTCGTTTTTTTTTTTAATCTGTTTCTGGTGCTAATTCCTACTAAACAGGCTAAAATAAAAAAATAAAACGTGAGAAAAGCCTTGAGAAAGCCCTGATAAACAGTATATATTGTCCAGTTTGACCTGTACTATTCATCTAATATTAAAGTTGCATTCTCTGTCCATGGTGCTGAAAGAGTAGCAAATAAATGTCTTTAATTTTTGAGATATGCATTCCATAGGACACAAATAGAAATCACTGAAATATTTAAAACAATTAAATGTGTATTTGCCATTTTCCAGATATTCAGAATATGGCACGGGAGAAAAAGTAATTCCACTGCACTGCTTTTGTGAGAAAAAAACATCCAACTCCATTGGGGAAAAATTGTTTTGGTAAGTTTTGCACAATACTGGCATAAGTTTATTTTGAAATGTTTTATTCTAAATGCCTTTAATCAGATTAGCACATTTCACTGACAGTATTGTGTAAATACTTCTTTTTTAAAAATCAAATAAATCAAATGCATTTGTGTATAGTTTTATGTTTAAAAACCTGTTCAAATTTCATTCCTGAGCCATGGTAACATGTTCATCTGTCAGTGTTAACCAGGGACCTAAATGGAGTTCTGTGTTATGCTGCAGGCCCTTAACGGAAAAACTTTAACTATCTCTATCTCTTGTTAGACAGACCATCTCTGTCCACAGTCCAACCTAGTAATCACAGCGAGTACATATATCCCAAGGATCAATTTTTAAGAAAAATTAAACCGAATTGCAAAAAGGTCAGAGTCAGCTGATTTTATACAGAATTAGGGTATTTGGAAATTGAAAAGAAATGTAATGAAAAAAAAAACAAGGCTAACAGGTACCCAGCATTGCAGCAAAATATTTCACAATCCTTTACAAAAAGGAAATAGTTGAAATGTGAAGATGAAAGTGTTCCAGAAGAACTCACCAATCTTCATCTGGAGTGGGGATGGTTTATAGTTGATGGCCACAGATTCACCCTCCCTGGTGTCTGAGTCACCTTCTGAGGTGGAGGATGTGGCTGGATCCTGCATTCATACACAGAGAACAAACAAAAAATCCAAAAGGTGTACAGGCTCTGTATAAAAAGACAGAAGCACAGAAGTGGCAAAACAAAACAATTACAACTGTACTTCAGTACATCAGGTGCTTAATTCCATTATCCAGTGCCTAAACAACATCTCAATAAAACATTGAAAACTTTTGCAAAAGCACTAATTATAGTAGTAATGGCTGCACTTACCCATGATAATAACCCAAGACCAGCTGGACAGGTAGAGTAATTACTCACTTTGAATTCATTTGTCTTATAGATGGAGCCATTCACGAATGATGAAAGTGTATTAATTGAAAATGCTGTTTAAAAATACAAGTGTACATACAGCTAAACTGGAACGAAAAGTCATATAAATGTGACCCAACCTATTTCCATTCAAATACTGCTAGAAACAGTGCAATTGTATTTTAGTTAAGCATTAATAATATACATATCTTACCCAGAATATGTTTGCCTCTTGATCCCAAGTGAGCACTGTTTCTCTCGCAAGTGGGGACAACACTAGATACATCGTATATTAATAAGCTTGAATCTTTAAGTTCAGCATGGGAACAGACTGAAACTTCCATTCACAGATGTTCTTCACAGATTACTCCCACTAACCCCCTTTGCTCTAGCACAGAGTAAATAAGTAAACAGGCAGTGAGGGTCATTGTCACAGTATTTGCCATTTGTGTCCTACTCAGCCTGATGAATAACTTGCCATTAAACAAAAACTGCTCATTAAAATATCTATGCATAGTGTTTTGCTGGACATAAATTCAACGCAGCTATAATAGAACACATGGACACAGTCTATGTAAACTGAGCTTCATATATGTGAGGCAAAAGAAGGGACAAAATTACATTTCAGACAACACTTGTTTCGTGGTTCACAAAACTCCTCCATGGTTTGGAGATGAATGGGTTAAAGTACAGTACAAAAGTGAAATTTTTTTCTTGTCAGTTTTGTTATTTCAGTGTTCTTCTCTGAAGAGCTGTCTTCTCCCCTGCTTTCAAACCTTCCCTTTAAGTTCTTTTGTGTGTGGTGATTCCCTACAGCCTGGCATAGAACACTGATCATTTTTCTCGCCTGAGTCAGCCCAGTTCCCAAGACCCCCAGCTGGGATCCCAGCCAATACACCCAGCTCTGGTGCTTCCAAAGACTGAGCTAAAGGGCTACGTCAGCCTCCCGAGACAATGGCGAGGCATACTACCAAAGAACCAAAGAACAAAGCATCAGTTCAGTACACTTTACATGCTACTCACCAAAATACTAACAGGAACTCTGATGAGGCAATAAATAAACAAAAATAAATCAATTTGTTCAAGATGCACAATTATTCAAGATTAAATCAATAGAACAAGATCCTAAGCTTTGACATTAATATTTATAGATTTTTAAATGTACGGTAAAGTTTTTTCTGTAATCAAAAAAAAAAAAAAAATCACTGGCACTGTGTGTCCTGCATCATTTTGGATATTTATGAGCGGACTTCCTTTGTGCCTTTGTAAATAAGTACTCCCCATAGATTTAAATTTGAAACCAATTTTACATTTTTCTACTATAATTTATAATTATAATAATTATATCCTTATAATTAATATAAGGACCTGTGATGACCGGATATGTTGTCAGTGTTTGCCCTGTACAACAAACACTGGGTATTTCCTTATGAAAATATGTGCCCTTTTTAAAGGACAGCCACAGTATTTACTACAACCGCATTTCTGCACGTTGTTTAGCAGCATCACATTGTGTCCAGATTTAAAACTGTATCAAGTATAAACCACAACTAAAATAGCATATATTGTACAAAACTATTATTACTATTAATTCATTTAGGTGAGGCTAGAGCCCAAAACTGCTTCCACTGTTATTTCATGTACAATAATTTACCAATTTACATTTATTTATTAGGTTTATACATCAGGGCAATCAATGCTGAAGCAGTACCTTGCTCAAGGTTATTGCAGGAGCAGCAGAGATAAAACATTTGCTACTAATTCTACACAACATGGTGTCTACGTGCTTTGAGAAGTAGTAGACACAGGTAGCAATCTCGAGAATTTTATTTCTTTATATTCAAGAAATATGAGCAAAACTATCAAAATGTGTCCAGGGGGCACCCTGCCTTATATTACATGTTTCCTGGATCATCTTTGGCTCTCTGCTACCCTGCAATTGGGTACTGAGAAGAAATAAATAAATGAACATTAAAATACAAACTAAACATTATTTTTTGTTACAAGTATTATGCAACATGTTGGTGTTGTTGTCACGGATAAAAATACCCTGAGAGGTAAACCCTGACTTACACCCTTAATTCTTTGCTGAAAATGCTACGCATATTGAAATTGCTTATATCAAGATCCTATTTTCCATTACAGGCCAGAGCTAACTTTTGTATGTTATGTATCACGCCTTCTTTCTGCTTTGTCAGAACCCAAAAGATCCCTAATGGTCTAAAACACCTTTTTCAGGTTGATAAAAATTTAAACACTAATTAATTAATTACCTAATTACCAAAAAGTTAATTAGGTAATTAATATGTATCTGTGTGTTTATATGCAGTTGCTTTTTTCAAAAATGTAGTTTCATACATTAAGTTTCTTTCCTCATTATCTGCAATAATAGCTACAAACATTGGTCAAATGTAAAACATGTAAAAAATAAGATATTAAAATATAAATTAGAAAAAAAACAAATGATCATACTGAAACAGGCTGTTACTGTAATGAACTGTTACTGAATCTACTGTTAGTTAAGCTGTAGTTGCGATGATCAAATTCCAGGGGACTAATGTAAGAATTCAGAAAGGTCAAATCTCTGAGGAAGAACACCAAGACCAAAAGAAGGTTAAAACAATCTCAAGTATTATACTAACCCCTGAAAAGACTATATTTTTAAAAACTCGTCCTTGTAAACAAAGTAAACATTCTCCACAATGACAGAATGACATTGAATGTAAACACAAACATATCACAACTTGATGCAAGGGTCATTTTCTATGAATTTAAAAATACTCCATATTATTTGTGCATTTGAAATTAAATCAAGTGCATCCAGCACAACTTATCCAATAGATGAATATTAACCAGGCAGTGAGGGCCATTGTCACTGTTATGGGGTGGTGAGTGATGGTGAAGAGCAGGAGGGGGTCTGATAGTGGAGAGTGGGAGGGGTCTGTGATTGTGTTGTGAGCTCTGCTTACACACCGCTTGTTGTAGATGGTCTGGATGGTTGGTAGTGAAGCCCAGGTGATGGACTGGGCAGTCTTCACCATATACTGCAGAGCTCCACGGTCAAAGACTATACAGTTCTAAAATGTTATTTTTCTTTGTGAAGAATAAAACTTCAAGTTCCCATAACAGTGTCGCTGCACTATTACATTACTAAAGTATGTAGTTTATTTGCCCAAATTCTATGATTACTATGGTTAACAAAACTGTGGTTAAAAACCACAGATGGAACTGTTCATTGCTTTTCTTTGTGTGGCTAGTAAGACAGTGCAGCCAGTGCATTTGTAATATTACACCGGTAGAAAATATACTTTATTGAAAATCAATCATAAGGCCAAGGTTCTTATTTCCCACCAAAAACCACGACTGGCACTAAAAAAGCATAAAACACCCAGAGGGTGGGTAGCAGCTGCTGGTATTCCATTCACAGAATGAGCCATTGGGACGGTTGCTTGGCTTCTCCAGAGCTCTTCAGAGGTTCCTGGGCCTGTAGCTGTTTAACCATGAAACCAATGTCCATGGGCCCAGAGGCACTGTATACTGCTCAGTGCTCACCCTGGCCCTGTAGTCTCACCAGCATTAGGCATCCTTGGGACACCCATTATAGGCAAGACTAATGATCCAACTATTCCACCCCAAAGCACTTGGAAAGAATTCCCTCTTTGTCCCCAGCTGTCCCAAACATAGATAAACTGGTCTGGACCATTTTGGAACCGTCAATCCATCCACAAGGGTTGTCTGCCTTAATAATACTGACTTAACAGTTGCATTTGCATTGAAAAAAATAAGCCGAGGTTGTTATCCCTGTATAAACCTCTCACTGGACACAGTTTTTAATATCCATAGCTTTCTGGTTCTTTCTCAATGGGAAAACGTTGGGCTTGTAGGGTATTTGATACCATCAAGAATAATTTATTGTCAAACACCCTTCTATAGCAGGTATACAAGGGAGCACAAAATGAAAATTCTCAGGTCTACAGTGCACAGAACAAGGGGAATAAAAATTGGAAAATGAATAATAAAAAGATAAAAAATATAGATAACAGGAAAATCTACATGTATAAAAATAAAAAACACATATATGTGCACATACATAAACAAAACACACAGGCGCATATGGTGGATGTCAGTTATGAGCATTGGTGGTGATCGGCCCTGAGATAACAGACTTCAGCCACCTGACAAGCTGTGATAGAGAGCTGTTCCTGATAATTTTGACTGCCAGGGTGGGATAGCGTCTCCTAGATGGCAGCTGTGAGAACTGATGATGGAGAGTGGGAGGGGTCTGCAATGATGCTGTGAGCTCTCCTGACACAACTCTTGTTGCAGGTGGTCTGGATGGTGGGTAGTGAGGCCCTGGTGATGGACTAGGCAACCGTCAGATACACTGCAGAGCTCCATGGTCAAAGGCAATGCAGTTCTAATACCAGACAGACAAGAAGAGTTGTGTTGTGGGTTCAGGAAAGGTCTCACACTCCCAACTTGAAACTTTGCCTCAGCTCCAATGCTGTACCACTGATACACAGAGTGTGTGATCAGTTCATTCCTTTTGAAGCCAACAATCATCCTTCAGTCTTACTGACATTGAGAGATAAATTGTTGTCCATGCACCAGGCCACAAGCACAGCCTTGTGGAGTGCCAGTGTTCAAGATGGTGGTGTGGGAAGTGTTGCTTCATAGCTTGTGGCCTTTTGGTGAGTAACTACAGGATCCAATTGCACAGAGGAATGTTCAGTTTATTGGCCAGTTGCTGGGGGTGATGGAGTTGAATGCTGGGCTGAAGTCAATAAACACCATCCTGACATAAAAATCTTTACTCTTCTGCTGGGTCAGGGCCAGATGCACAAGACACAGGTGATTTCTTGGGGACTGGGGTAATGATGGTAGTTTTAAAGCACTTAGGGACAAGTGTTAAAAATGTCTGTGAAGACCTCCATCAGTTCACTACCGCACTCCTTTAACACTCAGCTGGGAATACCATCTAAACTAAACTATTACTGTGAAATATGGTGGGAGTAATTAAACTATATATATATATATTACATTCAAATGGGGTTTCAGTGTTTTAAAGAAAGGTCTTCATTTTTTATGATGATGCTTTTAAATCCTACTAAACCAATATCTTCCACATCCCCTTGTAAATCACCTTTTACTTTGCAGAACTTTCCTGTCGCATTATTTTAACTTCTTTGAGGCGCTTGTCGATAAACGTTGAAGACAAGGGTTGAGGGCTATAATCACTTAAACATCAAAAAGTCAGTATTTTAGTTTAACCTCCACAGAGCAGTGTTGAGGTGCTGCAATCACTGTCATGCATCGATAAAAAGTAAATGAAAAGGGTTAACGTGCCATAGACGCACGACAACGGCACAGTTGCGAAAACTGTGGAGCGGATTGCAGAGCAATAGCGCTGCAAAGCAATAGAGAACCTGCATAAAGTCTCAACGCATTAACTTGTTTTATTGTATAATTTCATACAAATAAAAAAAACCTACAGTGTACCTCTTATGTGCACTGTATTTTACGCTTCAAAACATTATTTTTAAATACTTTACAGTTTTTTATAAGAAGTTTTGTAAACATTATTTTGTTTATGAATATTTCCTTAATAAAAGACATTTCACCACTTTCATAAAATGTGACTTTACCAAAAAATATTCAGCCTTTTGAGACACCAAAAAAAAACCTGCCTCTAAAGAGTTAAGCATGGTGGCACCGCCACACTTACAATTTGACAGTATGCCAACTCCCAAGTTCATCAGCATTGTGTTATTATGGCTGGGAAGATTTTTTTGTAAAGCAGAAATCCCAATGCGCGGAAATGGGAAATGAAGGAAGCATACAGAGTTCACCAAGTTTTACCCACATACTAAGGAGAGGACGAAAGGGAAAAAGAAATGCTTTAAATCGACAATTTAATTAATTTATGCAGTCTACATCCTAAGCCACTTTGATAATTCATACTTAAGAGGAACACGTAAAAAATGGCAGTTGGAGAGATGTTACAAAATTCATAGTCCAAACTGGAAGACGTTACACAGCAAAGGCCCTGCACCACTTGTAGGATTCCTGTGGTGTTTGAAGGCGTGTTAAATAACGCATGCAAACTTGGGTGCGCACTCATTTAAAAACTTTCCTCACTTCAATTAGGATTAAAGCTAAGGCTATAAGTATCTAAGTAAAGGCATATGCTCCTAATTTATTCACAGTCTGATAGCTCAACCCAAAAGCACTGTTTGAGAAGTAATGGCCCTTTTTCTAAGAGTACTAACACTACCTTCTCAAATGACGTCGTCTTAAAGAAGCATGCTTACAGCATCTGCATGCTGAGTCACTGCTGGAACAATAGAAACACATTTCTTCATCTAGATAAAGTCATTTCATCTACTCTTTTGCTGAAAAGCTAAGCAATGTCAGCAAAACAGCAGAGTAGGCAACCCCAAACAGGACACCAAACATACAAGTACCCAGCCAGCTACTGCAGGGTTTACGGTTGTTTATACTCCAGTTTCTTGTTTCCTAATAGTTTTATACTTTGTTTACTAATCCTAAATTCTAAAGATCCTTTTAATCATTTTTAAAGAATTATTTAAAGTGCTTCTGAGCAGCAGGTATCAGACTGATGAATGTTCCTCATTTCAGAGAATGAATCAATTTGCATAATAAAGCCCCGCAACTCCCATCTGCAATATAACAGCTGTGACTGTGATGGTGTTGGGTTAGGGAAGAATGATCTTAAAAAAAACTAAAAAGAAACTAATTGTCTACAGTCATTTGAAAGTTATACAATTATACACACTTTTTTTTTTACTCGAGTGACATTTTAAACATATACTCCAATGACAAACAGGATAAGGTTAAAAATGTATGATAAAAAATCTGACCAACAATCATTATCATCTTTCAATCAGTTTCACTGCCAATGGTTCAGAGCAGAAAAACCAATAACTGTGAGCAACAGTCATATTGTCATTGCTACAAATTGTGTACATGAAACATCCATCCATATTATTCACACACGTCTTTGCCAAGTGTTATTGTGGCTTCATGGGGGATAGCAGAGTCACACATGAGCTGGCCTTAAAATTAACTGACCACAACACATACAAACTACATCTGTACCAACCTATAATTTTGGATATATCTGTATGCTTATAGAAAAGCTATAGTTTATCGATGTTTCACATGGTAGTTTTAACAATACTGTTTCTGCTAAGTTGGCACTTTTCATTTAACTTGACATCCAGTATTTGATCCCTTTACACAGACGTGTATTTTTAAAGGGGTAAGTTCCTTACTCCAGGGTACAACAGCAGTAGCGAGGAACATGGCCTGAGCCAGTAATCTTTATCCAGACTGCTACGTCCTGCTAACTAATGATATGCTTTAATAAGAATCAAATTACTTTTTAGTATTCATAGGTCTTTATTTTTTACATTTCAGTACTTTAGAGAGGGAAAAAAATGTTTTAAGGTACTGTCCTTTTTAAGCTTCTCTCCGAAATTAAAGGTGCTACTTCTTTTGTTATAGTTTTTATAATAAGGCCTTTTCTGCCTGTGTATCATTTTTTATTTGCTCTGCTTTTGTGTGTTGCAGTTTTGGTCTGTCTTCTTTTGTTGTGTACTGTGACACCATATCTCCAAGCCTTTAAATATTACATAAAGAAAATAAATTTCACTTGAGGTTGCAGGCACATGTAAAAATAAAGACAGAAGACACAAATATATGACTAAAATGTGACTAATAAGAGTCTGTGATTAAGACTAAATTTGTGCTGGCAACATGACTAATATCTGACTAGCCTGTGACTGCATCAAAACATGCTTACAAAATAAACAGGACAAAGCAAATTAAAAATACTCTTTTTTCCACACTAAGCTGTGCTTTTTTCTCTCTTTTTGTACACAATAACTTCAGTGTGAGAAAACATCAACATATTTTCAATCGCTTTAGATTACCTACAACCATACCACGTACAATTTTAATAAGAAAGATTTGTGTGAAAATAATAAATAAGAAATGATTAAATATGAAATAATAAAGAGCATTTCATAACCGCTGCTCCCCACAGTGATACACTAGCTATAAACATTGAAGAAACCCAGTCTATGGGACTCCAAGGGGGGAGCTGGAGGCCTTTGTGAGGGGCAGGAGGGTCTGGGACCACCATGTCAGGCTTCTCCCATTGCAAACCTCACCAGGACAAGAGGGACAAAAAAATGAATGGAAATTGCTTTCAGTAACACTTAAGTGGTGTTGTGCTGATAGGAGATGGTGGCAGGAAAGAACTTATCTGACTCAACAACAGAGATCATCCAAAAATGACAACCAGTCATGTATGCAAAATGTAGAATAATGTTTTCTGCATCACTTTGAAATGATGCTCAAAGTGAACCTAAACAATAACTTGAACAGTTAGTGTTTATACTAAGCTATCATATTTATGGCTCCTCCCTGTAAAGTTCAAGCTGATGAAAACACACTAAATGAAATATCTTTTTAACACGTTAATGCCACACATAATGGAGAATTGGAAAAAAAAACAAAAAATGCAAATAAGATATTTATAAAATGTACATTAAAACATTAAAAAAAATCAAGAACAGACAATGTGACCTTCATGCAATCTTGGTTGCCTTTCACAACTGCTTTTTTTCATGGATCATTTATCATGTTAGCAGCACTTTATGGTCAAGTAAAATGTCTTTTAAATGAACTTTGGACAAATGGCACTTATCAGTACAAAGCCTCCATGTAATAAAATGGGTCTGGACCCATATAAAGAAGAAACATGTTGTTATTATTATTATTATTATTATTATTATTATTATTATATTTGGCTAATGCTTTTGTCCAAGGTGACTTACAATATTGATAATCAACTTCACAATGATTTAACCAGTTACACACTAGTATTTTTTCCAGTATATTGTACAGGACTTAAACCTTGATCAAGGGTGTGAAAACAGGAGTGGGAATCGAAGCAACAACCTTCCTATTATATTGGGTAATGGAGGCCACGCTCTTCCAGCTGTTAAATGATCACATGACGACCCCCACCCTCCATAAAACACACACACACACACACACACACTGTAATCCCTGATCCAGAGCGCTAAACCCGGGCCTAAGAGGCTCTAACCCCGCTGCATCTGACAGCACGTCTAGACACCTGCCGACTACTGTTTTTGACCCGACTATTGTTTTTTTCCCCCTGTGCGGGAAAAAAAGCCCCGTTAACCCGGTCACCCGCCCATTTATAACATCCACCCAAAATATATTGTTTCATTATAAATGCCTAACGGTTTCTAACGATGCTGTATAGACGCAAGAAAAAAAAAACAGTGGAAGGGTGGGTTTCCCGGGCCGTGTCTCCGCGTGACGACGTGAATCCAGCGGCAGCCCGCTCGTGCTCCCTCTCGCGCCCCCGTCCCCCGCCACCAGGCCGCGGCCCCGCCGTCCTTTCGAGAAGCGGCGTATGGACGCCAGTGAGCGCCGGACAGCGAACACAGCGAGCGGTTCCCACCGGAGCCCGGTTCAACACACACACTCCGCCCTGCAGCTTTACTGTTACCGTCTCAAATAAAACAGCACGAACGCGGGATGTCGGTGGTGCAGACAGGCGACACCGCTCGCCTCTATAAAATGCTGCAATAGGCGGCACCGGGGCTTCTCCTACATTTTCGCCCCTCTTTTGCCTCCATATTTCGGCATTCCGTCGCGTACATTCACGAGCAGATGGCTTTTCCTGAGTAATAGCAACGGTTTATATCACTAAACAACACCATCTTGTTGCAGAGATTATTTTTACCCCCGTACATAAAAACAGTGGCATTTTCGTGGCAGTGCATTTGTCCCGCATTCACACCCGCACAGCGACAAATCTCTTCTGTGTGATTTATGCAAGAAAAATAGGATGCGGCGCGTCATTTATGGCGTAGATCATGGTGGAGCGCCGGTGTCCCACACTCACCAAGGGCTGCATCTCCGGGTGGACCGTCGGCACCTGGAACCTGTCCATTTCTTCCATCATACTGGCGGCGCCTTCGCTTCTTCGCCTTTCGCTGTTGAACCGAGTGCTGCGCGTTCGCTCCGCTGTGTACACACACCCTCTGTCACACACACATATGTGAGTTACATGTATGCGCAGCTGTCGTGTTTTAAATCACGGCTGTTTTCTGCTTCATCCTACGGCGGGAGGCAGCGGCTCGCCAGCAGTGAGTCAACGTCTCACTTCCGGGTCCGGGGTGTCGCGCGCAGCCCGGGCGACCCGCTCCTTCCCCAGGACAAAAACGCCGCTGTTACTGCCCCTTATTCACAGTTTAACACCCTGCCTGCGCAATAGTGCTCGCTGTGACCCTCCGCCACAAACATTTCCGCTACTAAAAAATAATTGTTAAAAAAAAGTATGTCTGCATTTGTAACGCTGTTTATTATTATAATCTAAACAAATACAACAAAATATCCCCCTTGCTAGCAATATTTCATCATTTAACGCCCTGTATGTATTACTGTGTCTTCCGTAGAATGCAACAAACATACCACTATTACTAATAATTACCATTTAATACCCCGAATAAATACAATCACTCAAGTATAACACCAAAATTACTGTCATTTAAAAAAAAATCATAATTTGACACCCTTCTTGTGTGTAAAACAGTCATTTTTATTGTCCACACAAATACAATAACAACAAAACATCTTTAAGTCAGTCTTTTCAATACTTTTTTCTCAGCTGTATTTTCTTGGTTTAGCTTTCAGTTACCCTTTATTATACGTTTTCTTATACGCATGTTGTTCAGTCTGGAATTGGGACACAAACAAAAACTGACAAAATGGGTAGCAGGACTCAAATACTAAATCAATATAAAATAACAGCTATTATAATTGAAGTTGACAAAGAAGACAGATGATAGTCTTTGATTTATTCTTATAATTCATCTTCATTGTATTTCCATCAGATGCAGAGAGTTCACATATATTTACTGTGCTGTCAAGTTCAGGACAGTGTATTATATGCTGACATTGTTACTCACCTTGGACACCGACATGTGCAAAAAGAAGATTAACTATATTAGCAAATCAAGGATGTAGAATCATTTAGAGCTATATTAACAAATCAAGGATTGAAAAGAAATAGTTGGCTATAAGATCTGGAGAATGCATCTACACCTCACATAGAAGTACTCAGCATCTGGTCCAGTCTATGGTGATATTTCAGCTGTGCTCCTGCAGGTCCATCCTCTCCGATCATCTAGCCTCTGCCACTGAGACTCTAACTAATTCCGAATACCGCCTCAACTGTGTTTTTCCTCCCAAACAACCCCATCTATCTCCCCACTAGCTCCAGAAACCCAGGCTTCTTCTGTGGTTATAGCTAACAAGCAGGGAAAAGGTCATCACCCCTGAAACTAGGGTACATTTCTGCACTTTTTGGCTTTTGACTGCTTGCACGTCCCATTCACAAGGGTTTCAAAACTGAATTGTTTGTTGGTTTATGGTTTTAGCACTGGTACAGTGAAATGAGCTAGCTCTCTCCTTTAGAACTACTGAAACCCATGTAATATCCTCTGATCCCATCACTTTTTAACTTATATCTCTTCTGGCCTCCTGACACTGACAAAAATTTGCCTGCTACAATTATCTACATTTTGTACACTTACACCCAAATTTATGAGTGGCAAAGAATGCCGGTTTTTAACTGCATTTCTTCCTTGCTTCAATAAATAAAAGCTGAGTAATAAATATGCCCTTCCTTTTTTTAATATGTTTTGTTGAATGGAAACCTGAGACTATAATAAATAAAAAGTTTGATGTAGCACTTTCATTTTCATAGTGGTGCCTGCAGACTATCCTGGAAACAGGGCATGAGACAGGAGACACCCCTCAAAGCGACACCATTACATCCTAACACTTATATTTAATTACTTTTTATTAACATCTACATTAGCTACATTAAATTTAAAACTAGTTTAAAACTGCTGAAAATAAAATATGAAAATAAAATATGGGTAAGCTTCCGTAAATATCTTGGATACGGCTATAGAAACTAAAAATACTTTGTAAGAATTTTCATTTTACCATTGTAATTAACATCGGAATATATAAATGCTACATTATTTTAAATACATAAATGCGTTCTCTCCACAAACCCCTATTTAATAACGTATCATCTCACAAATGTGCAACTTTCCTCACCTTGTTATTGATCACCAAACTCAGGAACGCCAGAAAGGAGCTGTGAACATGGCAAACGTTAGAAGGACATGAAATTAGATCAGTCCTCTGCTGACTTTCTATTCTGAGTCCGTTCTGCTCCTAACCAAACCTGGCAAGTAGAAATACATGTCATTTGCACTCTGTTAAGGACCAATAAGGAAAGGAAATAAAATTAAGAAAATGTGCATGAAAAATATAGAAGGAAATGCTCATATATTGAAAAATAGTGTAAGTTAAATGTTGGAAACACAAGGTACTAGTGAGTTTGCGATCTGAATTTCACTTCAACAGCCAGCTGTTTGGTTAATGACAAACAAACTATGTTTTACAGTGACACTGTGGACAACACTGGTGCTTCACAACTCTCGGCTGTGGATTTGGATATGGGATCAAATCAAGCTCAGCCTGTGTGGAGTTTTTATGTTCTCCTCATGTTTGCTTGCATTTCCTCTGAGTGCTCAGCTTTCGTCCCACAGTCCAAAGACATCGGTTTCAGGTGAATTAGTGACTGAATTGTCTTTAATGTGTGTAAGTGTGTGAGATTGTCCTGTGACAGACAGATGTCCCTGTATTTTACTGTTCCCAGTCCTCCCAGGATAAACTTCGGACCACTGCAGCCTGAAGGCTGAACATTTGAAGTGGTTTTAAGCATTTTTGTCACCGACTTTTCTTGCTTTGGGATGGGTTACTGCAAAAGACCAATGAATTGGACTACTGAAGGATACATTCAGTCATAAAGAAAACCCCATCTTGATCTTTTGACCACAACAAGAACACTTTACATCAAGTAGTCATAGTTGTGCCAGAAATAACCCTAAAGAGAAGACTCATCTCAGAATCATCTCAAAGATGCAACACACTAGTATGCCTCAGGAACAAGAAAGGCTTGTTACAAATTGTTAAAAATGTATACAACACCTGTAAAATTTTGGAAAAAAAAGCCGGTTGTGTGGTCATTTGTCTTTATCATGATGGAAACTTCCAATAGCACCAGTATGATGAGTTATGAAGTGCACAGAAGCATCTGATCTGCTCGTACCCAAATGAAGAATGTTTCTTGAGCAATATCATTAAATGCTGCTTCTCGCTTTACCAAACAACCCTGTAGTCCTTGTGCAGGACAGAGGAATGAGATTAGAAGATGAGAATACAGTCATCCTTCGATTTACACACCTAACTGGTTTCCGAAAAGGCCGCGTTGTGTGAAAACACTTAAAACGAGACACTTTTTTTTCCATTAATTCTTATGTTGAAAATTATAATGCATGCTAGCCCAACCCAAAACCTCAAACAATTCCCCAAAACTTCAGTAGAATAGCAAAATAGAAAAAAGCTAATATAAGTAAGAAACATCACTTTGTGCACCCTGTCTTGGTAGTGTTTAAAAGGATTCATCACTGTCACTTCAAATAAAACACTTTTATTAACAACCAGGTGTACACACACCTTTGCTGGAAAAACAAAACCCACAGAGCTCAATTCTCGTGGTCAGTCATAACCTATCATACCATATTCACCTTTGTAGAACAGCACTAAATGTTGCCATCTTCCCCCGATGTCTCACAGAATTAAAATAAATGCCACCACATTCACGAGGCGAGAGTGGATTTCTTTTTCTTATTTAGGTTTTTTTATGCACAGTGCGTTGTATCCAGCAGATTAGCGCATAAACTGAAAAACAGCATTAAAGATCAAATCACATTCTACCAAAAAGGCTGCGTAATTCAAAGGATGACTCTATACTTTATATTGACTAGTGGGGTAGAAATGATTTATCTACTTCTTGGTGATTAGTAGTACTTTATAGAACAGGGAATTCTTATTTCCTATAGTACTGTGCATAATACTAAGATTGCTGGTTGCATACACTGGGAAATGAGGTGTTCACTAACAGAAAAAATAATTTTGATCATATGGTAAACCTTGAGAAAACAATTCTGTACAATGTAGTACAGCACCTTGTCTAAAGGTACCAATTGTCACTTATACCATCATTGGCCACCAGGTTACACTATTGTCCATATGAAAAGGAGCAAAGACTCATTTACTGTCAGAATACTCTAACTTCACCCTGTGAATCAAACATGTCCCCACATATAAACACATGCATCACTTAAGAAAATATATTCAGCATGACTACCTACAGCTAGCCACAGGTTTGCTGAAACACGAAGGCTGCAAAGACCCAGATGCAGAATAAGCATTTTGACTTTTGGGGCTACACACTGTTGATAAGTTTGTTTTTTCAAACTTCATGCTTGAGATTCCTTACTAAACGCAAACAAATGCTGTCTATGTGATCCGAATAAAAAAAGTATACAAAATTACAGCTATATCACATTATTGGGTCGGTGTTTATACAGCTGGACCGAGGCACAGGACAGAAAGATTGTAAATAAAAAATACATTACTAAACATGAACAATGTTAAAAAAAAACTGAAAACTGGGATATGATTAATTTAAAGCAAACCAAGAAGAAAAGTGGTCAAAAATCACTGTTTATCAAAGATCTGAGTGGAAACACAGTGATCTCCAGCCACACCATGTCCAGCTTTCCTTTATAGGGTGAGAAAAAAGGCAGAGGGAAGGTCTTTATTAGTCAATTTATTAAAATATTACAAATTTTCTGATAAACTACCCGACTTGCTGGAATAGCTGACTCACTTTGGAATGTGGTCCTTGTTTGCTTACAGTTTTATGGGAAGAAACAGGAGTTTCATAACACTTGACTGCAACTCCTAATTCCACACAGATTAACACTTTAACAAAATATATCCTGTTCTCAAACACAACCAGTGCCAGTTGTCTTGTTTTTGTTCATTGTTTTTTTTTGGCAGAAATAATGCATGAATATCTACCGGAGTCAAGTAATATTATACAATGCACTGACCTGATCTGTTGTGGTTGCAGGCGCAGGATGGGATCCAGAGGATGTTTGTTTATCTCACCCTCAGTGAGAAGCTGACATCACATATTGCATTGAGGCAACTATGTTCTGACCCACAGATACCTTCAGCGTATTCTCTGAATATGACTGAATGGTTTTCATCGAAAGAGTAAAAAAAAAAACCTGCAAAATAAATAACTTGCATACTGCTTCTGCGTTACAGCATTTTTAAATGTGAAATGTGCACAACATGTGTCAGTGATACTTAGAAGTGGGAGCTGAAAACGGAGGTAATCGCCCAAGATTGCGGCTTACGTTGTTAGCTGGGCGTATTGTTTCCATTTGGTCCTATTTAGAGTAAATGAGAAATAAATCTTCGCTAGACATACTGTGCAGTTATTAACACTGCTCTGTTCACTTGACTTCCCGATATAGTTACATTTAATAATTACACTACTCAAAACTTACTTTGCTTTCTTGCAAAGAATTCTCATATACATGCAGTATTGTTCTAAAGTGAAATTCAAAATGACGGCCCTAACTGACATTTACCAACTCTACAATTGTTAGTCCTACGGTATTTGCTGAGCAATGTGTCCACTGTGTGGTACTATTTCTCCAAATGAGGCATTTGTGATGACTAGTTGGTAACTTCTAAGTAGAAATTATTTCTGACTTTGAAACAATCTGATTTGATTAAAAATCAAGCCTTAACAGAAACTGCTTAACAGGTAAGGGAAACTGTATAAGATTATTGAAAACAAACAGAATATGGTATTCTTTTAGGTACCACAGCTTCATCTGAGGAACCCATAAATTGAGGGTAAACTACTGAAATCAATGAACATCATCCATTCAACCATTATCCTCAGTTGCTTGTCCTTGTCAGGGTTGCCACCATTTGGAACCCACCCCAGAAACATTAGGCACATGGCTAGGAGACCATTCCCTTGATGGGATGCTAGTCCATTGCAGTGAATGAATGTCAATGTTCAAGATGTGTATTAATTTCCTTAACAACATGCTGAGCAGTCTTCTTACTGACAAGTGTCCGTGCGTCGATGCTGCTCTAAATGTAGACCGAGCTGTTCCGACAACAGAAAAAAGCCAGGGCTCAGCCTATAGAACAGCAAATGAAGAATAATTGCAGGATAAACTGACACACAGTTATGGCCTCACTGACTGAGAACTTCATTGCCCAACACAGCTATAGGTATATAACTGCAATACAGTTCTGTGTTTGACGTTAGTTTTTTTGTTGCTTTTTTCCTAATGATCTTTTTATTTTCCCAGTTTTGTTCCTAAAATCATCCAATCTGTTTCTTTGTCAGAATTTATTGTGAAGACTGCGCTCTGCTTTGCTGAGAAGTGAAGATTTTATAGCTGTCGTGCTGGGTTGAATTAAACGCGAATGGCAACGCTAAGAAAATTACATTTCAAGACAAAGTCTGTGTCTCTGGTGGTACGAATATCACCTTTTGTTAATCAGTATTGTTTGCTGAAAATTGAGTTTGCTCATAAGCAAAATATCAAGGAAGTTTTTTTTATACATGTGTCAGAACTGAGAAGATTTTCCAGGTGTGATTAAAAGCTTACCCTTGTTATTTGTACATCCGTCCATCTATTAGCACCTGTCGTCTCTCAGGGTGTGGAGGTCTAGAGTCTATCCTGGAGCATGGGATGAGATGGGGTACAACCTGGATGGGGGGGGTACCAGTCCATCACAGAGTACTCACACACACTCAATGACACACACATAAACACTCTGGGCAATTTAGACTCATCAGTTCACCATAAACACTTGGAACTGTCTTTGACATGTGTGAGGAAATCAGAGCAACCAGAGGAAACAAACACAAGGAGAATGAACAAAGCTGTGAGGCCTCAGCAACACTCACTGAGCTCATACCAGCACATTTGATTTTTACCCTGTTACAGTTATATTCCCTTGCTTACATTTGTAGCTGGTGAGTAGGTAGAGTCCACCCCTACATCTATACAAAGTAAAGTTTGGCTTATTCTTCATTCAGTTTTGGCTGAAGCTCTAATGAAATCTAGCGGTTTGTGTAGGTGTGTGCACAAGAGAAGAAAATCACCTAAGATCTCTTCTGGGTATGTTTTTTGCTCATGTAAATTGTTAAGAGACCAGTGCACTGCCATCACTGAGCAGGAAATTTCTTCTGATTTTTTTTTCCTCTTTGCTACTTTGTAGAGAGCAAGAACATGACAACACAATGCAATTACTGCCCTTTACAGGTCTCAGCAGATGACACCAAAGATGTGGAAATGCAGTATGAGAACATCATTTGTCTCCTCCTAATACCTGAAACTAATTCTGTGACAGAAACATCTGGTTAAGCATGAGCCCAGACGTTTACATTTCTCATTGTTTTTCATAAAGCACTGCTTTACCGCGTGACAAAGTCAGACCTCGCATTAAAACAATTCTCTTCATTTGCGAATCATTTTAAATCTCAACTTGTGTTATATGACTGTTTCATCTCCCTTCACGAGGTGTTTACAGAAAGCTAATTCAATTTTTTTTTTTTTTTTGCTGCAAAGACATCAAGGAAAAGTTCCTTCTAGTTCATAATGACTTTGGCAGAGAGCAATAGACAGTCTATTGCTTGGTAGAGCTGTGTGTCACATTTTCTGGAAGACATGTTCAGCACAAATGACAGTGGGACTGAAGAGCTGCACAGGAACCAGTCATTCAAACTCCCGCAAATCTTGACAGCTTAGTTTTAGCTACTTCAAGTCATTTTGGGAGAAATTTTCCGTACATCTACCAGCTGCATGACATAAATAGGACTGACTGAACATCAGACCGTTTAAACATGTATGACGTTACATACATTTATATTAATAACAAAGGAATAAATTCTACATTACTGCCATGGACTGGTGTCCCATCCCGGATGTACCCTGACTTGCGGGATAGGCTCTGGACCACCGGAACCCTGCATTAGGACAAAAGGTAATTGAAAATGAATAAATGAATGAATGAATGATCGATCTACATTAAGACAATGGCTGTTAAATCCAAAAATCTCTCCACTAAAAATTGTCATGATTGGTCTCTTTGTGCCATTTTGTTCCATCCGCATGTTCTCTAAAAAGTATTGACCATATTAACTATTTACAGCTTGTTAATAGGATACAGCAGATTAAAATGGATAAACTTGAGTTTGTCCAAAACCACAAATCCTAATTCTGCACTAAAGCTCTCCTACCGGATTAATGAAAACAGTCATATTCTACAGATATTCTCAGTTCTATTTCACATAGGAGGTCACAGAACAACAGGGCGTATTGCTGTGTGAAACTATTTATAATGATGAAGCTGGAATATTCCTGTGGTACAACAGATCAGTTTTCTTGGCACTGTTCACAACAAAATACAATTTAAAAATACTAATTGACGATCAGGACTATGCAACTCCTACAGGGTTACAGATGGAGTGGTGCATTACTTCATTTACCACCGTTTTCAGCCTTTTTCTATCCTTGTACACAATAATTGTTCGCTGTGGAAAAACTCTGGATACATACAAATAATGACAAAAGTTACCGTCACAGTCACCGTTGAACCTGTGCTTTAGAATGACATCCAGATCATTTTGGATTGAGGTCATGCTTGAAATACATTTAAAGTTCTAGGGTTTAAAATAAAGGATTCTTTCCGAAACTTCGGCACAAACTTGGGTGATACTGTTCTTGCAATTTTTATGGGCATTCACTATAAAAGTTTGACAGTTCTTATCTTTACTGGTGCAGGAAAAATGATTTTAGCTGAAGAAAAATGTTAACCAATTATAAATCTGGATATTTTGCAATGGCAGTTTAACTTATGTACCTTGTGAGATAGCACTTCAGCAAGGTGCCACTTGGGACTTAAATGTGATGGAAAGGCACTTTGATTGTTTAATTCAACACTAGTTTATTAGTCTTTTCTTTGTTGCAAACATGCTGCTTGTCTTTTCTATAAGACTATTTTAGGGCTGGGAACAACCTAACACAATATACAAGCATAAAGTAAAAAAATATCTGCAATAAATTTAACCAGTTAAATACACTGTGGATACTTACAATAAATACTCTGGTATTTATTTATAATTTCTTTTAAACAATGATTTTTTATGAAATAAAACTTTTACTTACAGGTAACAGCTGGATGTCTAAGAGCTTGTCTATCTCAGTATTTTTATGCTGTTTTTGTTTATGCACCCTGGTGTAGATTTAAGGACCATTTTTAATGAACTTCCTGACTCTCGCACCTGAACACATTTTATGCCACAGAATACACCCCACCTACACTGATCCTAGTAAAGCCGACAGGTGCAGGGAGAGAGCAACACTGAAAAAATTGTCTCACAGAATACATTTTAAATTAGAAAAAAATGTTACATACCGTTTTTCGAACTTAAATGGTTTAATTTTGAAAAGAAAGAAGAAAATGAGCACATGCGAAACAGAAATTAAAGATATTTTATGTACGCTGAAAAATTACATAGCAGCTAAGTTCCATTCCATTCATCAAAACAAATATATAAATCATTTTCAGGAAATCTACATCATAATTATAGTTGTTTTGGCACTTTCTCTGGTTTCTGTTTTTAATGAGATCTAGGATAGTTAAACAGTTTATTGTAAAAATGTTGCTACACTCAGCAGAAATAAAAAAAACAGTTCTGTTCCTGGCAATGAAGGGGAAAACACAAGCAGTAGCAAGAACAAAATGCATTACAAAAACTTAAAGGAAAATCTGTAACAAAACAACCACAAATGTCCCTATACATTAATCATATCAAAAATTACTATTAAATTATTATCATTAATCATATCAGAAATTACTATTCAATTACTATTTTAACAATTAAAAACTTGTGTCTATAGTTACAGAAGACATATACGGAGTCAAGCCTTAAAGAGTTCTTAGAGTGCTGGATAATAGTTTTGTGGAACAAGGTGCCACTGTGGTTTATTAATAATGTTTAAGTCCATCTGTAAGTAATATTATTGCACATCTGCCATTAAAAGTCAGTTTGTCACCAGCTGTTGTATATCAGCTGCTATCCATCATGACACTGGCGCTAATGAAATAAACAACCCCAATATTGCTTCAAGAAATTCATTTTCACTGCATCACAGGGTTATGCGCAAGACAATTTGTTGTAAACAACAGTTTGCAGTTGGGTATGAACTCAACAATGTGTGTCACGTGTTCTACTACATTGAAGAGATTATCACACACTGAGAGCAGTAAACAGACTAGCAGATGGACCATCTTCAGGCAAAGTACTGAGAGTTAAGCAGCTTTTTCCGTTACATAACATTCACCTTATTCAGTACTGGACGGTAACATTGAAAATCCTCTATAAGCCTGACGATGATTGACGTCAGAAGGAACCCTCTATGCAATATCCACAAAAAATATTTTAAATTGCATGGTTTCAATGTCTAAATTTATATATTGTGTTAAAATGTCTGTACGTGTAATTATTGTAGCGTGTTTCCTGATACAATGAAATTGGAATTTCAGGATTAAACATGTAAACAGAAAAGAAGCACTGTGACTGCATGCCCGGTTCTTGCCTGCCATGTATTCTTGTCAAAAACTACATTTCGCAGAGATACTGCTATTCATTTAATAACTTCTTTGAATAAAATTCAACAGACATCCATATTCCCACCATTGTCAGTCCATGAACACTGTCACTACACTGTGATTTTAAGCACTAAAAAAGCTAGAGGACTAAACGACTTCTTAGGTTTTCTTATTTGCTTAACAAGTATGCCGAGTCTATTGAAAGCCAGAGCTAATTTTCTACATATTTTAGTCAAAATGGACAAAGTTTTGAACTGAACTAAGGTCAGCTGAGATAGAACTTAATCTCATGACTGTGTGTGGCATCTCTTTAATGTGGATATACTCAACCACTATTCATTCTTACTAAGAAGGAGTCTTGAGTTTGCATGCAGAGTCCAGTAGAAGTGAAATCAGATCAACTCTAAAGCCAAATGAAGTTCTTTTTAGGCCTGGTATATTGTCACACTCTGCATGCCGGTAGCCTTTCAGGTCCACTCTCCCAGTCGACATATGGCACCCATGGAGGTGTCCCATTAGAGTTTAGCCAGCAGGTATTTGTGTTCGGTCACCTGCTGTTCATGGCCTTTGGCCACCGTGGTTGGCTTCTCCTGGTGAGAGGGCACCTGGCAGGCCTTGTACAGGATTACAAACAGGATAAGGATGAGGACCCCCACCACAGAGTTGCACACAATGGCCACGATGGCAGCGGCAGACAGACCAACGTTCTCCCCAGACTCCATGATGTCAGCAGAGTCTTTTGTCTTCAAGCTCCCTGCAAAGACAGGTTTGACCTCTCTACCCTTCCACCCAGATGGAAGAATAACGGATTGATCTGTGGTGTGATTATAAAATGCACTGAATTCCAAGACTCACAGTTGTGCAGGGACAAGATATCAGAAGCACACAATATTTTCCTCTTATGTGAAATGCTTGCACAGTTTTATATATCCTCATCACAGAGAGACATACTGTTTCCCGTTTCTTCATTAGACATGTGAAATGGTGTAGAGGCAGCTCAGAACATTCATCATCAAGGAATGTCCACAGATGCTGATTTTTAATTTTCAAGTCCACTCCATTATTATTTATCTATTTTCTTACTTTAAAAAATCCAGTACCTAAAAAGGCCATGAAATGATCTTGGCTTTGGCCAACTGGCACACTGCCTATTTAAATCTGTACAAGGCTGACTGTTGTTACACTTGCCCCCCTAGTTCTTCTGGAAAGTGACTTCTCTGTATCCCTGGAAAAAGAAAAAAAATGGAAATTACTCACATTGGTTTGTAATTATATAAGCCATATTTGTAAATTAAACACATTGTTTCATTCTTTTATCACTGGTTCTACATTAGCACCTTTGCTTAAAAATAACAAAATGCAGCAAAAAAAGAAACTCAGATCAGTCCAAGTTACACAGTTCCAGTTTTCTGCAATGCTTTATCTGACACATGTATATAAATAAATTCCTTGATGGTTTGCTTTTGAGCAAACTCAGTTTCCAGCAATGAATTCTGATTCACAGGAGGTGATATTTGTACCACCAGAGACAGGTTTTGTCATGAAATGCAAATGTTTAAAATGTTTTATCTGTTTAAAATAGTGCCACAAGTCAGGTTTAAACTTTGCTTTTGAATTAGTGCTGCTGTTGAAGCCACTGCTGCTGTATTTGTATAATATAAATTCCTCTGCATCAAAAGTAAAAGTGTTAACATCTGTTCTATAAGTAATAATAAAATAAAACTTGAGTTTTGGACTAAGCAAATGTGAAAACAGAAAAGTGTTATTTATTTATGTAATAAATTCATACGTTCACCTAGTTTAATAGAGGGGCTGTTTTCGGTCATTGTGACTGTGACCATCTGTTCAATATACCATGCAAAATGAGTCCATTTTAAATAATTCACTGCCAAGATTGCAAAGTCATTTCCAAAATTGCTTGCATGAAATGGAACATTTGCTAGGTAAACTTAAATTGAGATGCAAATTGAAATAAATTAATAGCTCCTATAGTATATAAATCAATGACATAATTTAGTCTTATTTTTTCTTGTTGAGCATTAATGATGAGAAGATTATATTTAGTTCTCTTGAAAAGACTAGAAAGCTTATGGGGTTTTTACTTTTACATCAGAAAACTGGGAACATATTACACTTTATTACAGTTTTTGGTATTTTTGGAAATGGAGCAAATACATATTACATAATTGTTTATATTTATTTACTATTTTATACAGCAGGCTAATGGGGGATAACATGGAGTCCAGACTTACACACTAACAGCACGGTCATGGGGGTGTGATGGAGCTTGGGGCACCTGCGGTTTCCTCATCTCTCAGCATCCAACTCAGGCAGCCCCCAGCTCTGACCGAACCTGTCACCCTGGTCCTGAGCCATCTCACAGATTCCTCCCCCGTCTTGGCCTAGGAAAGTTGGATCATCACTGCATGGGTCATGACAGTGGCAGAAACTCCTGGGGCAAGAGTAAATCCTGAATAACCATCAGTGAACAAAATTATGGAGAATGAAGTCTGTGTTAAGCAGAAAATTACAGTGAAAAAATGTTGCTGTTACTCCTACCATCCTCATCCTTTACAACCACTGTCAGGATTAGTGAAGACTCCACGAAGAGCATGACAGACACAAATAGAAGACTTATGTAAGTGTACAGCTACTCTCAGCCACAGTTAACTACAATCACCCTCTTGTGCCCCACAGACAAAGACTGAAAGCCAGACAGAATTTGCATGGTACAGACTGGTCTGTCCGTGTGTGTCCATGTGACCTTCTAGAGGAGACCCATGTGCTCAGATGTTGCCTCTGGCAAACCCTTACTTTGCTGCATACACTGTAAAGGAAAATAAAAGCTATTTCCACTCAGCAGTGTCCTTTACTCAGGGGAACATGCCTTCCTCAAAATGCATTTCCACTGCACTGAAAAACAAGGGCGCAAGTTTCCATGTAAGCACTTCTCAGATGTAGCTATGGATAGTTATCGCTACTGGCCTGTAAGGGTATTTGCTCCACAGATAGGTTTCAAATAGTGCAAAGGTCTTCACAGTTTGCTGGTTTGGGAAAAATAACCTTGAAAGAAACAAGTTAAAGCAAAAAAAATAAATAAGCTTGTTGCATAGGCATAACAAGAGGTTACATGTCGCCGGTGTTCATCAAGTACGTGTGTAACAGCATTGAATACTAATGCTAACATGTTTCAATCCCCCACAACTGGCAAGTTGTTACGGCGCTCATAAATGATTAAAACAAATTCCTAAAAACATACATGAACTTCTATACTGGCAAGGAAAATATTCTTGATTAGCAACAACTGTAAACAGTACAGTGCCCTGCTGAAAAGGTCCAGCAGAATTGTTAGTGATCTGAGCATCCTTCCCCTTTGAAGTTGAGGATCTTCTTCTTTGCCCATTACCTCTCATACTGCCTCTCTCCCAAAAGTTTGCTAGCTGTCCAGTCTCAGCATAAGGAAATCCCACACCAGGGTTCCTTTTATTTTTCTTTTAAATTACTTGTCTTAACCAAAACAAAACAACAAGAGTGAGGCTAGCTGGCACTGACAAAAGAAAACTACGAATTGACGATGTTTGACGATAATCTGATAAAAAGTAAGGTGCTTTCCATAGATCTTTTGTCCTTTTAACCTGAACAGAATTAAAAAGCACTGCTCTATTTCTGTCTATTGGACATCTATAAATAAATCAAAAAGAGCACTCCAATGGGAGTCAAATGTTTTCCCTTTCTATTACCGTTTCAGGTTGGCTAAGAGGAGCCTGCCTGTTGGAGCCAACCCTCCCTGAAATGAGAAAACCTTTGACCTCACTCTGCCAGTGGATGTTGCATCATGAAGACGGTTTGCAGAGAAACAGTTCAACAGTGAAGCAAAGGCCTCTCTTTCACTGGAAAAAAGACAGCTGACTCAGTTCAGCACTGACACCGTTTTGGCCTCATTTCTTTAGCTGCAACTCTAAGCTACAGAGCAGATAACCGTGCAGGATGTTAACTGGTCTCCTTACTACTGAACTGCACAAATATGAACACAAACTTAAAAACCTCAATATTATCAATATTATACCAATGTATAAATGGTTCAAATACTGAAAGTCATTTTAGATATGCAATAAAATTATAACAGCATAACCTTTCAACCTGCTACTGAATAAAGTTCATTATTTTTATTTGCAAAAACAAAACAAAACACCAACATAAAAGACATCATACTTTAGGCACATGCAGGTTGGTGGCTGCTAATTCACTGCCAAAGTGGGTTTGAAAACAAAGGAAAACAATATGAATGGTCGATGACAATGCTCATTCTTTGGAACTGTGTTTCTACAATAATTTTATTCAACATCTGGGTCAGCTTTCATTTCAAATCCTACCATTGATAATGCTGCATTATGCTTTTTATTGTATTTGCACTCTGAGGAATGGAATGATTCTATAAGAGGTACATTTGTACTGTGCTATGAAATTCAGGATGCTATGAAAGTTCTGTTTGAATAGTGCCGGGGGTGCCGGCTGTCTATTTTCAGTGATTTTTAATAAAAAAAATTTAAAAAAAAAACAACAAAGACAAGGGAGCTACATTGTATTTTTTCTTAGTGTTCTAACTCAAGGAAAAATCAGAAAGCTATTTGCAGTCTAATTGTATTCAGCAATCAACAGGATTGACTAACAGGATATTGCAGGATAACAGGATATTAACAGGAAAAACTTTCAGACGATAGACGATATCGTGTCATACAAACAGCATTCTTGAAAGTCCGTTAAGTATTTTAGGCCATTAACACATTATCACTGCCACTTTCTAAACCTAAAATGAGTTCATTCATTTTTTAACAAAATATACACTTACACTTTACAAATGTACATATAAGGGATATTATTGTTTAAAGGAATTTAATGTGTTTTTTCGTACATTTAGCAGTTTCGGGCCTATTCTTTAGGGTCTTTAAAAGGAAATAAGTATTTTTTATTTGTAATGTACTTATGAGAGACAGGGTGTGTGAAGTGCGCATCTTTTCTCGGGCCTCGTATGGGTTTTCTCCAGGTGCTCTGCTCTAAAATGACCTTGGTGTGTGCATATGAATAAATGAGTGTGTATTTGAGTCGAGATTTTTCAAACTTGAAAATGACACCAGTTATTTAAATACTACTTCAAAGAGCACAGCATTACTGCAGTAGTACAAACTTCTATTGAAAAACTCAATAGTAACCCCTTGTTATGCCTATACAACATAATAATAACAATAATAGCAATAACAACAACAACAAAACAACAACAACAACAATAATAATAATTGTCATTCTCATTTAAGAATTACTGCTGTATAAAAAAAGTTATCTCAAACCTCGTCCTTTCTCAGCAGAGCACTTCTCTGGTATGCTGGATAAGAATGAAGCTATTGCACAAATGATCCCAACTGATTCTCTCCTCTGCTCAGTGTATTAATGCAGATTATAACAGCAGAATATCCAGCCAGGGCTCCCCCATGGCACTGAGAGACACAGTAATCTACGGAAGGAATGCAATTTAGTTGAGAGACACTGCATAAAAGGTTAGTGAGATGTTGCGCTTACAAAAAAGCTGTTCATTATGTGTTGCATAATAAATTACGAGTAAAAAATTAAGGTGCCAATTAATTAACTGCGTAAATATAAAAGTAAGCAAAAGCCAGATACACAAGTAAATAAGATTAATTGTGTTGGCACACCGAATGCTAATTTTTTACATTTGTGATTTCTTTGACACTGCCAACCCTACTCCAATATGTATAAACATGAGTCCCAGGAAGGAGCATCATTTGTTTGATGGATAACACACAAGCACTACTGCCTCTTGGCCCCGCACTTGTACTCAGCTGGAGTGACACCCTGAGCTATGCAAGTGTAGCAAGAATCTACAGAATGTGGACACATTTTTTGACAGCACTACAAGGAAACCAGTCAAAAAACAAATAAAGACCATCTTGAACGTTCATCACTGTTCCCCTTTAATATAATGAATATAATGTTTCATGATTATTCCTATCATGTGAAATCAACTATTTTTTTATTGTAGGTGGTTGAGTACAAAATTTGTTCATAAAAATGCACACATTTTTGCATTTTTTTTTCCTGAAAGCTTCACAATCAGTTCCGGAGTAAACAACTATAAAAACAAATTGGGGAAGCAAAAAAGATGGTCCAAATTTGTGTTTTCAAACCAGAAACCCTCGAGCTTCTAAAATTTGTCTTAACAGACAGGTCTCGTTATAGGTTTCATACATTTTGACATTCCATCTCCTCTCTTGTCTAGAGATCTGCCCACAACAAATATTAAAAATATTATGAACAAAATGGGAAGAAGATCATTTCTGCATCTGTCACATTTGTAATAATGCTACTGAATCCCAGTTTGTTTTAATGGGTAACATCACATAGGCTTTTAAAAATGAAAAAGCAAAAATAATAAATACATAAATTTACAAACTAATCAATCTAGAAACATACAGCTAGATGAAACACTGAATAATAGAAGAAAGATTAACAAAAGACTTTCATTGTCGATTACTGCTTGTCGTGGGTGCTGTTAAGTCAGTCTGAAACCTCCCCCAAAAGCACAAAGCAGATAAAATAAACTTCTTTTAATATGTCCTTGTATTTCTTTTAATAAGAATATCCATTTCTCATATTGCCATTTATGGTGTTTTGTCCAGCTCTTGCAGTATTTAACAGACAACCTTGAAAGGTTTTCTGAGTACTAAGTGTTTGTAACGCGTGTAGTAAGTTATGTATTAATGAACAAGAACAAAACAAAGTCATTGTAAGACTTCTGAGGAAAGCAACCTCTATCTGCAGGGAGTGTTATAAGGCCACAATTTTCCTTTATTATATTTAATGCTTACTTGATTAATCATTTCCACTCACAATCGACTCTCCAGTACCCCAATTGCCAATAATACTGCCCACGCAATGAAGAAATACTGGGAGCAGAAGTAGGACAGTGGGAAGATGGACGTCAGTGGATGTAATGTGAGTAACACTGGTCCTGATGTTCACTCTCAAACTGATGCATTTCTAAATATAACAATAACACAATCACCTCATCCACTCAAGTTTTCCACTGCATTTGCTAAACATCAGCTTTTCACGGAAGCGACTATGGGTCACTGTTGTTATCGATCCTTGTTAATAGTTTTTCCGTGAATGAGAAGTATACATCTTTAGAAGGGATGCTCGATTTAGCATTTGAAAAAGTCCTGTGGATACTTATACAACTGATCCTGAAGTCTTGCAGATTAGCATTAATGAGCAGGCCAACGGCTTGTGCCCTCACATATGCCGACTCGCTAAGCAGAGCCAATGCGCACACTGAACACACACAACATAACTCAAAATTAAACAATTTTTTCTAATAAATCCAGACATTAGCCTGTTGCAAGATATTTTCTCCTTTTTTGCATCTCAGGAGGAAGGCTTAGTTTTCCTTTAGACTGCTTTATTAAAAAAAACATCCAATACACTGTAAAAAGTCATTATTAGATAGCTGCCAAGCAGACCAGAGAGATTGTCATGCAAATGCATTTGATAGAATACGCAAGCAAATATCTGGACCCGATTCCTGACCTGCCATCACAGTTTCAAAAACAGAGAATAGCTACCTTCGAATCTCAATCATTTTAATGTCTTCCTAGAAAAGTTATTGCAAAAATGTAGTAATACTGCAGTACACAATACAGCTCTGTTCTGTCACTTGACTGCTGCTCATTCGTGGTCCTTAGTCCTCTTGACTAATTGAAATCCCCAGATGAACAACAACCACCCGTAGAGTACAGTGGCTCCTCAACCGAAAAATGATCTACTCATGAATCTCCCAAAGTTTTCTTTCACCTATTTTTTAATTGCATTTTCTTCGTGAACATTTCTGAAAATGTTTTTTTAAGTTACAAAAAGGTGTGATGAGTGACACAATAAATATGCAACTTATAATCATTTTCCTTTACCATCTTCCAAAAGGAAGTGCTTGCAGCATGTGGTTGTTCCTGGGCAGCAGACTTTGCATATTCTCTTCATGTTTGCATGGGTTTCTTTCCACAGTCCAAATGTGTGCCAGGTGAGATGATGACTGAACTTCCCTTGTGTGCGAATGTGTGAGTTAATAAGTGTGTCAGTGTGTGTTACACTGTAATAAGATGTCCAACCCAGGGTGTAGCCTTCCTCAAGCCCTGCGCCTCCGCTATAGATTTCGACTACCTGGAATCCTGTATTGAACAAGGAATATTGATAATGGATATTGATAACGGATCGATGGATGGCTGACTGAGTCTTAGTGGGTTAGCAGTGATTTCAGAGTTACGAACAAAAGCAGTCCTGAGCATCCCTCTATGTTTATAAGTTGAAAAACCAGGGTACTAAATAATATCTGCATGTATGGTAATACACGAATTGAGTCATTCTAAAAAATATTCCAGCACTGTATAATATACTTATGTTGACTGAAGCATCTTAAGCGAAAAGTCGTAATGAAATGCTTGATACTGCACAGTATTTCTTGTGTACGCAGTTCCACTGGCACTTATTTACTATAATTTCTGCTAATGAAGAGTTAAACAAATATAAAGCAAATTTAACTTCATTGTGCCAAAAAGAGATGTGGGCTGAAGCGCGTTCTGACGGGACGGTTTAGTATTAATGTATTTATATAACTGACAGTCAGTTATGTTAAAACAGTGAAGTGCAGGGAAACAAACAGTTCTTATTCCGAACCGGGTTCATTGGACTGGAGCCCTATCCAAAGATAATATTCGATTTCCTAAGGACCCCACAAGTACAATGCGTAACAACAAAAAAGAATAAGAACAGTAAAGACAGGGTTACGCGCAGAATATCTTTGACAAGATGAACAGCGCCCTGATTCCGGACGGATTCACAAGTTCAACCCCCTCGGACTACTGTGTACCAGCGTGTCGGGACCTTACACATGTTTGAAATTTTTACACATTTGTTCCTTATCTCCAGGGTCAGGCGACGTTATACAAGCTATTTTTCTAAAAAAAAAAAAAAAAAAAAGTGCTTTGCCTACGGAATTGTTTTATACGCGCCGTCCGTTAGTCGAAACTGGGCGTCGCGCTTCCGTGTCGACAGTCCGCTGGGCACGAGATGCCGCACTTGGTGCTCGCAACTAAAATGTAAACACAAAAACAACAGGAGCATTTACGGGGTTTTACGACAAACATTAAAGGCGGAAGGAACACGGTGCTGGAACGAAACGGTGGCACATGGCTTGGAGGAGAGTGACTTACCGTGTGTCCCGCCGTGTGTGAGCAAGGGGACCGAGCTCCTCGCGCGCCCCGCTCGCGGCGCCCAATCGCCGAAGCACATTTACATCAGCGCGAGCATTAAAAAGCGGACATGTCTCCTTCCGCCGCCCGAGTTCGGCTCTGGCGAGGTCGCACAAAGTGTCGCACCCGAGTCTGCGAACGTCCAGCTCTCTTATGATCTCTGGGTGTGTAACGACCGCAGAGCCGCTATTCAAAGTCCGGCTGAACTGTCTTCCAAATCGAGGACAATAGCAACCAGACAAACTGTGTGTATGAAGTTCCTTGTTCGGAGCTCAGTCTGTGTTTCCTTGTCAGTCACATTTTTATTGACCTCTGTTTAGCCGACACCTTCCTTCACATCTGTTTACAGCATCACACACGGTACGGTTCTCTTTCCACGTCAGTTCTTGGAAATTTACCGTGAGACACGGTGACACACAGCGACGTAAATGTGAAACGACGTATAACTGGGCGGAACTATTAGGTCGCTCAACAAACCAAGATCAGTCCTGATGTACTGCATTTCGACCTGGTTTTGTACACTTAATTTATTTGTTACCATATGTAGGCCTAAATATTTAACTTAAAATACTTGGAGGTCACTTGATGGTTCATCTGTCCTCATTTGTTGCCTTATACCCCCAGCTTGTGTATAATTCCATTGAGCACCATGGCTGCCTTCTTTGGCCCTTTAACATCTCCGGAGAACCCTGGTCCTGCTGCTGGGCTACAGTATTTGAGGCTGCAGATGTGAAGTTACGAGATGCCTCTGGGTCGGTGATGCAACGTTTTGATTGAAATAATCTTGTGTGTGTTATGTGAAAATTTACAGTACGTTGACATTGCTGTGTCATTTGGGGCAAAAATCTGTTCGTATCTCAGCCGCAATTTGCTTCGGGAAAGTGCCGCACGACGCTTCTGAGGGGTTGTTTCAAAGGCTGAGTAGCACAGGGTTAAAACCAAGTGGACCTGTAAGCTTATACAATACAGCACTGCTGCACTGGAGTCAACTGACCTTTCCATTTTTAGAGACATGCAGGGTGTTTGTCACATTATAGGTCCATTTTCAAGGAAGTAGGGGCAGGTTACGATTTACCGAAGCATAAAGAGAGCTAATCTAATCGTTCTCGCCACAGTTTTGCGCCTACAAATCGGCTGTGCAGCTGTGGGTTTGGACCCAGCTCAGTCTGCGTGGAATTTGCATCTTCTCCCTGTGTCTAACACATGTTTCCATTTCTTCCCGCAGTCCAACGGTTGTGTTTCAGGTTCATTGGTCACTCTGCCTTTTGTGTGAATGTGGGTGTGGCCACCCTAAGGTGGAACAGCATCCCATCCAGGGAGTGAGTTTCTACCCTAGTGTCCAGCGATGCAAGGATAGGCTGCGCGCCGCCGTGACCCTGACCAGGATAAAGCAGTTAAGGATGATGGACGAAGGTATGGTTGGGTTATCAGCGATAGTCCCCCGAAAACAACTTATTAACCATGATAATTTTCCCTCTGCCTGTTATTCCAGAGAAGACCAAGGAGTTCTACAACGTGTGCCACTCAAATATGCTGAAGTGAAAGCACCTGGACTGTGGCCAGCTGACATGGGTGGCTCTAGTGTGTGTACAGAGTTCTTATTTCCCACTTACATAATGAGTAGCTGACAAGCACATCCATATGATTATGTAACATATGTAGTCCATTTCAGGGCTTCCTTGTGAATCCATCTCTCTAGTGCTACGCAAAAAAAGTCAAACATTAAAAATCTGTTTATTTCTTTTATTTTAATATCTCAGGTACAGAAAGCACACAGTGCTTGGCAACAGGCGTAATACCAAATGCCAGGTTTAAATAGTGTGAAGTCATTATATTTTCCATTAGCTAAAATATTTTGTCTACACTTGTCTTGGGTAATTTCATACCATCACTCCTGCAGCCCACACCTGTGTTTATAATTTCTTTTTCTCAGTACTTCCATGCCAATTATTGTGAAATAGATTTTGTCCTGTCAGATATTTCAGACATTTTCAAATAATCCCGGATATATTATAGTAGGGTGTGCTATTTGATGTATAATATTAATAGAGGCTCGGTCTGTGTCTTCGTGGCAGGATTCAGGTCATTAATGTATGTGAAGATCCCAATTCAGCTGCCATGTTGCCACTATACTTTAGTGTCGGTGAACAAAAAGCTTGTCATTTCTGACAGGAGCTACTCCAACTGTATTGTAACATGGCTCAAATGGCAAACCACTGTAGCTTCTACTGCTGTCATGATGTTCTGGCTTTCTTCAGGAATCTAAACCACAGAAATATGACACTTCCATCTGGGGAAAGTTCTACTACAGGGTGGAGACTCCATGTGATGAACCGTGCTTTTAGGGCACATTTGGAACAACCCACAAAGCTGTTGGTAGCTCACTTGCTGCTCCCTCCATGCAAACCGAGCTTTTACAGCCTTCCACCTAAAATCCTGACCAACTCGTCTATCCTCGGCAAAAGCGAATCATGCATCTGCAAACATTGCCTTTACTGTGATGTAGGTGACACCACTTTAAAACGAGTCAGACAAAAGCACCGTTTACCAAGAATGTTTGCGTGGAAGGTTAATGACGGATTGGTTAAAATGACGAAACCGCAAGTGTGTCATCTCTGTTACTAACCCATTCGCCAGGTTTCATTAACCTTCCAAAGTTGTGAACGTGTAGGGTGTGATGCAGCCACTCTGCCGCAGTTGAGTGTCTGCAAGAAGCACATTCATTACAAACAGCAAAACTGACTTAGTGGGTGGACACATGCAGTCAGCTATATTTACATACATGGATGCATACAGACATACGTGTATATTACTTACCCATCAGCTTTGTTTACTTTCAGGTCTGGTAGAAGGTCCAAAGAAGGGTTTAGGTGGTTTTATGTACTGCCTGTCTCTATGGTGCACATGCTGATTTGGAGCTGATGGGGAAAACTCATTCCTGGGGTTTTCTGTCATGAACTTGGTTTGTATTTTGTATTTTATTAATAACAGTGGATTGGAACATGATGTCTCTACATAAGTCAGTTAAAATATATTCATGTAAAGTTTAACATTATATTGTGGTCTATGTTTACTTGCAGATCTGCATCTTTTGTGTAAAGTAGTTCAGTCCTAAAGGCAGAAGGGAGGTCGTTTTAAGGGTTCATTTGCTCTTTTTTGACAGGTTGAGGTAGATACATGCTGATGATTGTTGTAGATTATATATGTGAGCTAATGAGCACCTCTGAGAACATTGTACATAGAATATGCTCTTTTTCTTTTACCTTTTTCCGCAGACCTTTGGAACAAGTTGTTAGCAAAGTTTTGGCAACACTGAGTTGTGGCAGCATCTTTCCCGCTCACCTGGATGAGAGGTGAGATTGCAGCATTATTAACATTATTGTACCATACAGTCGTCATTAAATTATATTTTAGGTCATTCCAGTCTTCCCTCTTTTGCCTTTCAGACAAACTGGAGGCCCTTGTTGTTTTTGGAAGGACTTACATCTCTCTTATTATGTACTGGGAACATCACAAGTGTTTTTGTTTTCATGCAGCAATTGGAATACATTTGTTGGTTTTTTAAACTGCAGTGCACTGCAGCACACATCCAAACAGGAAATATCACCCAGAGAGATTAAGACTGCAGGCATCCTAACCGAATTTTTGGGGATAGGAACCCATTTGATCAATATGAAGTATATTAGTCAAACTCCCATCATATCTTTTCTCCTTTCTATCATGCCTCCCATTCTGCTTTGCTCAAATGACTTTTCTCGTGTTTCAGGCCGCATATTTTGAGCCACCATCTTATACTCGACCTCTTCTGAAAGTGAAGAAATGGTTGTAGATACAAGACCGATTCCTAATGTATGTATGTTATACAGGATATTATATGCATTTAAATGATACCACATTTCCCCACAAGTCTTATATACATAATCAGTGTTTTGCAGGATGTCAGAGGAATAGTAATACTTATCAGATAATATTGTTGCACTTAATAGAAGTTGACTAAACACTCTGGGCCTGCAGTGTTTGTGCATTTGTTTTTATGCATGTGGCCTAGAAAATACACACTTTTTTGTGTTTCCATGGCAGTCTACATGGAAGTAAAGGAACGTGCCCCTTTTGTGCAGGTTGCTGTAAAGCACAAGTACTTATTATGACTCATTAGTAAGTCACTTTGAGGTGCCCCTTTTGACTACAGGCTCTCATTGACCTGGGTGACTCATAGTTCTTGTAAAAACCCATAGCGTGAACACTTTCTCTGTCCAGGTCAACCAATATTAATGTGGACTTTAAATATTGAGTCATCAGTCATTTAACTTTTTATGTGTAATTAATACAAACACAATAACAGACGCCTAATAGGCCAAGCAGTTCAGATATGGTATCTGTCTGCTTGGATTTCTAATGTTTTTTTTTTTACTTGTTTAAACGTTAAAGTTACTAGCTACATTGAATTGCATTTAATTGTTTCAACCATTAGAACCTCTAATAACATATGAGATCACTTGCTTGTCAGCTGTGATGTCTTACACACAGCTGGTCTTCCTAGAGGTTCCCTTTAGTTTTTCTGGGGACTTATTGTACCTTTAGGGTAGATATTTTTGTGCCATATTGGTAATTATTGAGACTTTCCTAACAAATTTTGTCCTCAATCTATTCCAGCCAACACAAAGTCACTATATTCAGGCAAGACACAGGTGGTCCAAAATATATTCAGTGCACAGACTGGTATGCAGAAAAGGACTGGTGTGTTAGCTGTGTAAAATGTTTAAACTTCTCCTTTATAGCTATCTTCTTTTAAATGTACATATTTTATATTTAACCTGAGGACCATGGATAATGGGCTAAAAGATGTACAGTCTCTCTCTCTCTCCCTCGCTCTCTCGCTCTTGTTTTCTATTTATATGTAGCCCTTTGCACTGCATTTTTAGACAATTGCTTTGGAAAAAAAAACTAATGCACACAGTTAGATTCCCAGCAATGTATCTGACAAAGGAAGTAAAGCGCATTGAATGTGCACAAGCTTTAAATTACCATATGAACCAATATAGCTCAGAAGACCAAAATGAACTCCTTTAGGAAGCTTGTTTTCACTATATTCAGCTCTGCTTTGTTTTGCTTGCAGGAAGATTAATGGTCCTCCTCATTTATCCAATCCCCTGCGTGGCCTGCTGCAGTTGTTCTGCGTCTAAGAGGCTGGCAAAGATAGCTGGTGTCCCTGTGAACGGATTTTTCCCTTTTATTGTCACTGTGGTCGCACAGGACTATCAAGCCAATAAAAATAATCTAATGGCACAGGTGCAATGGCTGGGCTGACTGCCGGCCCTTAAGGGTCAAAATGATTCTGTGAAAGATATGCAGTGTGGATGTAGCGTAAGGACCAGGGAATCCTGTCCTGAAGTGATGACTCACGCATTTTGTAACGCACTTAAGAAGAGAAGTGTGACGCGTTCCGCAAAGGGGGCAGCGGGAAGGCAGCTGCTGAAGCGGCTCCTCTGCAGACTGCTGCGTCTCTGGTGGCATCTAGTGGCCACGCACGGAGTTACAGCTTTATTTTTAACACGCCCTTCATCCCTTTACGGCAGCGCTTCACTACAGTAGAAGATCCGTTACAAAATTCCTGCAAAGTCACGCTGTCTTCATTTCCCCCTCGTGAATCATGTATAATACAGGTGGACCTAGATTATCGCTTCAGGATGCTAAAATAATGGACACTCGCGGCCACTTTATTAGGAACGCCTGCGCGCCCGCTCGATCACGCAGTTTTCTAATCGTCCAGTGGAAGCGCGCAGTGGATAAAATCACGCAGACATGAGATCCAGCAAATATTCACGTCAAACCTCAGAATGGGGGAAAGATGTGATCTAAGTGATTTTGACCGTGGCCTGGTTGTTGGTGCCAGACAGGGGGGTTTGAGTGTTTCAGAAACTGCTGCTCTCCTGGGGTTTTCAGGCACGACAGTCAACACAGAATGGTGTGGAAAAAAAACTAAAAATATCCAGTGAGTGGCAGTTCTGTGGGTGGAAATGCTTTGTTGATGAGGGAGGTCAGAGGAAAACAGTCAGACTAAAGGCTGCAATAACTCAAATAACCATTTACAACAATGAAGGGCAGAAACACGACACGCTGAACTGTGAGTCAGATGGGCTACAACCTACCTACCTGCCTTGTGTCAGCAGTTGAGGCTGCCGGTGGTGGTGGTGTAATGGTGTGGGAGATGTTTTCTTGGCACACATTGGGCCCCTAACACTAATCGAGGATCATTTGAGTGCCAAAGCCATGAATTGGCCACAATTTACCCATCTTCTAATGGCTACCTCCAGCATGATAGCGTACCATGGCACAGACCACAAGTCATCTCACACTGGTACCATGAACATAACAGTGAGTTTAGTGAACTTCAATGGCCTCCCTAGTCACTAGATCTGAATCCAATAGATTAACACTGGGGTTTGGGAGAAGAGCAGAGTGGCAGCATGAATGTAGAGCTGAAATCTGCAGCAACTGTGTGATGCAATTATGTCAACATGAACCAGAATCTCTAAGCAATGTTTCTAGCACCTTGTTGAATCCATATCACAAAGAATTCAGGCTGTTCTGAGAGCAAAGGGGGTCCAACCTGGTACTAGAACGGTGTTCCTAATAAAGTGGCCAGCGAGTGTAATTGGCACATCTTACTGATGTTTTCTTTTCGCTTGAATTTAACTACTTTATCTCTTAGCTCTGTTACAGAGGAATGAAAAAGCAAAAAGCCGAAACATTTAGTTTGCTCTGTTCTTTATTTCTCGTTGAAAACACAGCAGGGCAATTTCTCCAGGAGCTTCTCAGTTGTTCATCATTTGCTTAAAAAACAGGAAAAAAAGTTATTTGCCGTTACTTTACTGCATTCATCTGCTGCATTCTAAAGACCCCCCACCCTCCAGCCTCCGTGGCTCTGTGGTCTCTGATGGAAACCGTACCTGGTCGATCCAGTCGTTGAAAGCAGAGACACGGGTGAAGACGGTCGGCTTCTTCTGGTAGTTGCAGCCCAGGCCAGAGACGAAGCTGGCGATGCCGTGGACCTCCCACACTCCATCCGAGTTTCTACAGTTCAGGGGGCCCCCGGAGTCGCCCTGGAAGAAGAGTGACACAGAACGATGACACGCTGCCATCGCTCATAGCTTCGCTTTGCGACTTCTTGTCATCAGGGGGCTTGATCTTAACATTAAAATTCTGAGCTACATAGGAAACTACGCAAAAAAACAAATAGCTGAAAGGAGGAGGAAGACTCACGTTACATCCGGCCACAATGCCGTCTCCACCTGCACACACCATGGTCGTCCTGATGGCTGGACCCCACCAGTCGGGCTGTGAGCAGATGGCATGGTCCACCACGGGCATCAGGGCCTGCTGGAGCTTGTCAGCAATGGGGCCGTTGGCTGGAGACACAGACACAGCAATATTCACTATGGCACACAGTATGGTGTTGGTTGGCAGCACCAGCACTTCTACGTTGTGCTCTTTGGAGTTTAGGGACTTTTTCTTACAGGCTTGTTCTTCTCATAAGCCACTGGTGCTCTTTTCTGCCCCCAGCCAACCAGGTTCTCTGGGCTGAACTACTCTAACAGCAAAAGCCTGCAGCGGTACGATTCACATCGACCCTTTCGTTACCCAGGGTGCACTAAGTCGCACTCTTCTGTCCTGCCATTCTTTCAGAAGTTGGGCCTCTTCTTTTGGAAAAGACTGAACATCCACAGCATCATCCCTGTACCTTTCAGTTGCTGCCGAAATTGTACACGTGAGCGTAACAGTTTGGTGAGAGAAGCGGGGGGGGTAACGGCTTCACACACCAAGTGCACAGTCAGGTTGGCAGATTTTCTCGCCCCACACACACACACACACACACACACACACACACACACGCATGGAGCTGATTTTATGTAGCTGATTATAATTCACTGAAGCCTCTCTGAAAAGGAATGAGATCTTACTGTAGAGTCGACCCCAGCCGGTGATGTAGCAGGGATAGTCGTTGGGCAGGATGCTTCCGGCTGGTGGGATGCAGCCAAGCTGGATGTGGTCGCTCAGGGTCACGTGCTCTGACAGCTTGACCAGGGCAATGTCATTTCTGGACACAGCAGGGGGGGACAAAGGTACCCAGTAGGTTGTCACATTTTCTCAGCGAAATCCAGTTTTGTAGGAGTTAGTTACAACTACATCACGGAGTTTCTGTACATACTTTTCCTAAATCACCTGATTACTTTTGAAACTTTACGTTAAATTAAATGTGAAATTGATCAGTACATTCACAGAGTTGAAGGAGAGGCATTAGGAAGGTGCACAATGGAAGGTAACCGTACCCCAAGGCCACAAAAATGGGGTTCCACTTCTCGTTGACAATGAGCTTCTCCGCTGCTATGGCGTACGATCCAGGCTCCTCCACAACCAGGTTGTACTTGCCTACATACACTCTGTAGGTCTTCGATTTGCTGTGAGGCAAAGGGTCACCCGGGAGGAATATTTGTGAATGACAACTGTGGGACTTCACATGCTCATCAGCCACTCATTTTTGATAACTGCTTGCCCTGGTCTGGGTTGTTCTGGGTTGTGGGGTCCAGAGCCAATCCAAAAATACCTGAACACTAGTCTAGGAGGCTACACCCTAAATGGGACACCAGGGTTTTGGAGAGTACTCACACACACACACACACACACACACACACACACACACTCTGTGTGCAGTTTAGAGTCATCGGTTCACCTGAAACACGTGTCTGGACTCTAGGAAGATTCCGGAGCAGACAAACCCAGGAAGCACCTGGAAACCAGGCTTACTGAGTGGAATTCCAGCCTACACTCAAACAGCCTAGATGCCATGAGGCGGCACTCGCTTTGCAATTGTGTCGAACACACTTGACATTCACTGGTTGCCTGGTCATTTTATCGGCTAAGAGATGTACATCTGTTAACGTGATCTTGCCAGCGGCCGCAAAGCGCGAGGTGCTCCATCACAGCTAACCGAGGCGACGATGGAGGACATCAGAAGAAATCGGTGTGGTGAAACGATTGCCTGTCCTGAGGCCAGTGATAGATGCACGAATCACTCGGCGATGAAGTGACGCTCATCTGGCTGAAAGCCCTTACTCGATGCAGTGAGCAGCAGTCATGACCCAGTTGGTGGCGATCAGGGAGCCTCCGCAGGTGTGTCTCCATTCAGTGTCCCTCAGGTACTGCAGGGAGATCTACAAGCAGCAGTAACAGTGACCAAGCAGGCTCTTCACGTTCACCTCGCGAAGAAAGTGCTCCAACACTTACTTGCGCTCAAAATAACCTCACGAGCGCTGCTAGAAGAGGCACCCATTCAGATAATGGCACTTCATATAATTCCCCAAAAACCATTATGTGGATTGGTGCTCCTTCTTACCTCAGGCATGTGGAGCACAATTTTGAAGCAAATCTCAGGTTAAACGCATTTCAAGTTTAATGTAGCCCTCCGAGTCGACTCAGCGTGACCTTTGTTATTTTTAGCATGTGACAAGGAAAAGGCCCTTGGATAATCACAGCGCTGTAAGGGTACCTGCCAGGGCCAGCTGTAAGGACGGGCATCGACGCCGTTGACCACACGGGTGATCGACGGCTGGATCGGGGGGACGCCGCACCCGTAGGCTGCAGGAACACAGAGGCATTGTGGGAAAATACGTCACACTCCCTCTTTCTCACCTACACGCACCTGCGCATCTTGGCTTTTTTTCTTTTTTTTTTCTCCTGCCATCTTTCCTTAATCCCTTTCTGTATACTATTGCCTCTGCTGGAACTCATCCTGGCTGGACCAGCGTGACAGCAATAACAGTCAGTTAAGGCTCCCTTAGATCTGCCTGTCAAGACGTTTCTATGCAGACAGTTGAACGGTATCGTATCCTATTTCGGTTTTTACAATCTCGGCAAAAAAGTTTTAATTTCAAGTCGGCGTATTAAATAACTCCCCGTGGTGATGATTTCATAGTCTCACAATGCATTAGTTAGGAAGTAATGCGAACACCTCTAACACCTCGGACATACGGAACGAAGCCTTTAAGGAGCATCCGTATTCATGCAGGTAGCGGAGGTTCTTACCGCCGACAAAGAGGAATGAGGCGAACAAAAGCGGGATCATCTTGGCTTCTGGCTGCTGTTGAGGTCGGGTGCAGGAGAGGTCTTATAAGTAGATGTGACGCCTTATCTTGGCTTGCTCTGACTGATAAATCCGGCTGGTTTCGCTGGTGCCCAGTCAGGAATAAACAAGTCACATCAATTGCGAAATGTCCCTTTTTCTCCGACTTTTTCGCTGACAGGGCAGATGTGCCGACCAGGTCCATTCCCACGGCCTTCGTACTCTGTGTGTGGGTGTGGGGTTGCTTGCAAACAGCTTATGGGAAAGCAGCAGTTGTGAGGTGTATGTTATAAAAGCGGGGTCTTTCAGCACAACTCTGCCTCGTAGGCTGTAAGGTCTTACTATCCCACTCTTTTTTCTTGACAGCTCCAAGCTGGCCGAGTCCTATGGAGGGGAATTGTCTGCTGAGATATATCAGCTCTTTGAAGGATTGAATTTTTGTGCGCTTGTGTTTCAAATTTGTGCTATTAATCTTTATTACTGTTCTGGGTCAGTGCCATTTGGTGTTAGTTAAGGAAATTTAAGGAAATGGATGTGATGTCTAATGCGTTAACATTGTCAATACACGTTCATCCCTCATGGGGACTTTTGTATCGATGGGAGCTGAAGAAAGGACATTGCTGGAGAAGCAGCTGCATTGTCGACGGACTGCAGGGGGGCACAGTTTACTGACGGGATGTTAAGTTGGGCGGCTGCGCCGCTACCTGACAGCACCTGTTGGAAGTCTGGGACGCTTTACCCACTGCAGGATGGCTCCACAAACACATCATGGGCCATTTTTAGTCACGAAACTGCCAAAGACACATCTTCAGGAGGAAACCCACACTGACACTAGGAGAACGTGCAAACTCCCCAGACTGAGCTGGATTTGAACTCAGGCCTGAGCAGCTCAGGTGCTGTGAGGTGGCAGCAGAGCTGTGCAGTATGTGTTGGTACAGATAACCCCTCATTGATGTACTTTATTCGTTCCTTAATTGACACTGCGTGTATTGAAATGACACCGGGGGGCCTATTTTCCACTCTTAAATGGGGAAAACAATGAGGTATTGGATGATGTAGTCCATCCAAAACCCCAAACCAACCTTCCCAAGTATCACTAAAACACTGTAAAACACCTTGTGGCACAAAGCATTGCCCCAAACTGTGCAGCACCCCCCCCCACTTTGTGCAGCACCCGTCATACTGTGCAGCATCGCCCCACACGGTGCAGCACCACCTCACTTGGAATGTAAAGCAGTTTGTGTGGGAACCACTCTGTTTAGTGCAAAATTTCTAACAAGAGTGAATAAAGAACAATTTGGAATAAACAGGCAAGGCAATTTACTGAAATGCACGGTTACTGTGCCCACGAGTGATAAGATGAGTCGATTGTGAGTGGGGTGGGCAACTCATATCTTTCAGTTGTTGTCATAACTTCAAATATTCAGTTCTATTTTGTGCAGCTTTTGAATCTTCTTACCTTCTTTTTGATTTTTTTACAAGCTTTTCTACCTTTTTGGCCCCATTTTGCTGGATTGCACTTTATTTATGAGATCAAAATAGAGACACTGCACAAATACATGGAAACAAAGCAAACATGAGAGGATATTAGCAAAGTATTTCCCTTAAAGTCTGCTGTACTTCACAGTATGCAGCATGTGGAATATTTAAAGGGTTATGTATGCGACAGGAATGAACTTCTTGCACACCATGCAAAGTGAAAATTTTGTATTTCTTACAAATTTCTGGCACTGGGTAATAGTGGAATGTCTGATGCGCAAACCAGGGGCTGGTATTAAAAGATTAGTTGCGTTATAGCAAAACTGTGTTTATTAGGGCTACATATACTGGGGTTTACCTGTAATACCAAGGTGTCTAAGTACACGTTAGAGAACTGTGGAGGTAGGAAACTGAAAAAAGCCAATAATCCCTCAGTGGAGACTACAGGTCACTACAAAATCCCATTTCTAATACAAACTGTGAATCGATCCAAAAGCTGGACATTACAGTAAAATCCAAATTTGTGCATAAAATCCAAATTTTTGTGGTACTTCTCAACTAGAAATGTGTAATATAAAGTTGTCCTTAGGTAAAAAAGACACCAAAAAATAAAATTAAACTGAAGAAAATAAAATAAAATGACATAGATAGATAGATAGATAGATAGATAAAGAAGAAGAAATATGTATTATATCCAATATACAAAGATACAGTTACTAACAAGAGAGATTTTATTATTCTTGAATCTTCAACGTTTTACACTAACTTACCTGAAGCAATTTGGAGAAGGATTTGGTAAAGTTCAATAAGATCATAACAAGTGCCTTTTAGAGCTTTGTGGACGGCAAGCAGCAACGGGTACCTGTGGCAACTGTGGCGGACAAAATGGGGCTCTATCGGTGTCATGGCTGTGTAAAGGTCTCACTAAGATGAAGTGTGCTTGTGTGTAGGTGGATGGACTGTGGATTATATAATGGTGGAGAAAGCATTCGGAATGCTTCAGTATTTGGCGAAACAGCTTCGAAAAATAGAACGAGAAAAAAACCTTGGAATCAGGTGTTGCTGGGGCGTAGGTGATGTTTTCAAGCGCAGCTGGTCTAGATAATCTTTCCCAGTTTGTGCTCCGACTTGACAGGCTGACAATTACAACAGTGAAGCCCAAGGCTGCATCTGCACACAGCCTTTTACCTACACTTGTTCTCCTCACTTTTGTCCATGTGCTGTTTCCTGTGACACGGCAAACCAAACGATTATGCAAACAATTGCACTTATATTACACCTGAGGAGAAGCTCATCGACATCCGCTTGCATTGTGTTGCTGCTTTCATGGCATCCTGGGCTCCTTTGTGAATGTCTAATGTCCACAGCATCTCTGATAGCTAAAGAGAAGGTGCGCTGGGTCTTCTCACCCACGATCTGTCAGATGTAGACAAACCGATGGACCTCGTGCTTCAGGGTTTGCGCCTGCACACCATTGAGCTGTTGAACATCTCAAGCTAATGTGTCAAGGGCAACACATTTACTTCCCAAAAATCAAACTGTGGCAAATCTTTTCTGCCCTGATGTATACATGATGGTCTGGACTGGGCAGAAGATCTATAGGAAGGTATTTGCAGAAGCATAAACTGTTGACCCTGCAGTTTATATTTTCAATTCCTGTCCTATACATACCCCTGTAAATATTCCACATATTACATACGGCAAAGCAGTGTGGCAGACTTTAAGGAAAAATAATTTGCTAATATCCTCTCATGTTTGCTTTGTTTCTAGGCATTTGTGTAGTGCCTCTATTTTGATCTCCAAAAACAAAAGTGCAATCCACCAAAATGTATTGAAAGTTCCCAGATTTGGTTTGATCGACCTTTATGCACATAATGGGCATTTTGAGATTTATGATTTAAAAAGATTTAAAAGTTGATTTAAAGTCAGTTTCCCTCACACAATCATTGTCTGGAGGTGATCCTGGAATCTCAGGTTGCTTTAGAGTTGTGGCAAAGGTCCCCCATAAAACAGCGCAAAGGAAAACGAGTCTTGTTTTATTTTACTGCATAAACAGCAATTGCATTGCCATAGCAGTACTAGAAGACAAAGAACAATTTGGTGTGACACATTTTCTGTTTCTTATTATTATTGCCAAGTCCTCAGACACAGTCTGCAGAAAGCAGTGGGTTTTCAGAGTCAGCAGGTTTACTTGGAGCAGGTTGCCAGTTGAGTTATTATTGCAGTATTACATAAAACAGTGTTCTAAATGTGTCTTGTATTTCAAAATGATTCTGATGGAATATTTTGCATTCACTCGGCTTTAGAATGTGAGGAAAAGCGTAGCATAACTGTTATAAAAGTAAGGCAAGTCGTTCCAAATGTGTTTAAAGGTAGCAGGATGGAACTGGTATGTTTTTGTCTTAAATGCACCGTTAAATGACAAAGATGGAGAGCAATTCGTAATAAAACTTTTCTTCTGTGTCAGAGTAGATGTTCAAAGTTTGAAGATAAACTAATGAAAAAGCTGCATTATGGTTTACAGCACAATTTAAATAAAAAATATTTGACAGAAGGGTAACCGGAATGTTACTGTCTGGCTCGAATCCCACAATGAGAGACTTTACAAATGTCCTGCTCCTTCTGAGGTCGTCCATATCCTTCAAGGAACCCTCAGTTCCTTAAAGGGCTGGACCACTGTATCCCTCATAGACCCAAGTGTGTTTGCTGCCCACCTAAGATGAGGAACTCGCCCTTTTTGCTGCCACTTTTGTCCCACAGTTGTTAAATCGCTGCTGTCAGCTTAACGTCTCACGGTTCTTTGGATCTCTCAGCTCTAATGACTTTATATAGTATCAGTTCTGTTTTAGACTGTAAAAACTTACTTCTCAAACAACTAAAATTGTCTGATCATAACTGTCACTTTCCCACATGCTGTGAAATTAAGGTTGTGGCTAAAGAACTGCAGGTTACTTGTCGAATAGTTAAAAAAAACTGATAAATGAAAACACTAAAATTCTTAAACGGTACAAACAAGTCGTCTTTAAGTAAGTTATCCTGGACAAGGATGACTGTGGAGTAAAAATAGTTTAAGCACATAATCCTCTTCACAAGAAATCTGTTAATGTTTTGAAGCACCTAAAGACAATGAAGCCCAAGGTCCTGAACACCTTCTTACATTTACTTTGTTTTGTAACAAGTTACAATATGGGATTAAAAACATAGGCAACTTAGAATAGAAGGAATCACTGTAAACAAGAAGATCAGAAAAACACTAAGAATAGCACAAAAAGAGAAAAAAGATGAAATAAAGACTTAATAGTGGATGCATGGAGTATTTTATTGAATAAGTAATGCATTTTTTAAAATATTACAATACTGGTTTTACAAATGAGTTCCTTTCAGATGCACAAAAGCAAAATAAATTAGGGCAAATAACATCCATAATATATACTCTTATATTTAGTTGTGCCATTTCTAGAATATCTAATAGGAGTGTAACTGACTTCCATTCCTACAGACTTTCTTTATAACGTTTCACCGCACAGGGCTGCCAGCCTGCCGCCCAGATCCTTCCGTAAATAACTTACTGCATTCACAGAGTAAATGTTAAACGTGTTGTTTTCACAAGTCCGATTAAATAGCTTAGTGCTCCGGAGAAAAAAAAACAAAAAATAAAAACAAAAAAAAAAGAAGAAATGTGCTGCCCATTACCTGGCAATAAATAGAATAAATACTGTATAGATACATTTAATTTTGTTTCTGGCTTTTGTTCCTGTTTGGTTCCAGTGCCCTCGGCAGCTGGCTTGTGATTTGAAAGGTCTTTGGATGAACGCCAGTGTGCGAGTCGATCCCTGTGTTGTTTTTAGATGGAAGTACGATCTATATACGTGTGCCTGAACTGTACCTGTCTCCTCAGTGAGCTCCTGGTCGCTATGGCTCTTTTTCGCCCTGCGAGACCCCCTTCGCCCCCCTCACGCTCCCTCTCCCCCTCCTCTCTCAGAATGTTGTGACCCCGTGGCTATAGCGGGGGACGGAGGTGCATGGCAGGGCTGTTTGGACGGGCAGCCAGAATGTAGATGGCGCTCTCCTTTAGGAACTCCGGCCAGCTCAGCCGTCTGTGGACGAAAATGGCAGTGAGTTGGACTCGGTCCTTCGCACAGCTAACAGCTCCGCGCCGCTGAAAACCGAGCGGCTGGGGGTGAAACTGAAAACACATTCCGGCAGCACGGCAAACCTTTAGGACACATACATGCTGAAAGTTAATAGTTAAATATAAAACGACAAAGAGCAAGAAGTTTAAAAGCGCTGGAAATGAGGGAGAGAGACCTGCTGTCCTCCTTCCCGCCGGAGATCAAGGTCTTCTCCCGACTCTTGTCGCCTGCAGAACTCGCAGGGCTGTTCTCTGAAATGGGTCCGACGTGGCTGATGCTGGAAAGACGGCAACATTATTGTCTTTTTCAAAAGTGTTTTGTGATGATTTTACACCATTTGGTATTTAGGCAGGTGCTCGGGATATGGTTGGCGGTATCTCCCAAATCCTAAACCCATTCAGCACCTCAAACAAGGCCCTGCTTGGTTACACAGTTAGTCATCCATAGACTTAGATTCCGAAATGAGAAAATAAATCAATGTATCATCTTCACCTAAAATAACATACAGTAAAACCTCAATGAGTGCTCTGGATGAGATCTTCACAGACGAAGTGAATGAAACAGCCGTATACAGGAGGTCACTGATAGAGTAAACTGCCCAAAAAGGAGCTTCAAGACTGTGCACGTGCAACATTATACACAACAGATTAATTAATAAACCGTTAATAGCAAAAAAACCCAAAAACTCTATTTTACGAATACAAAATTAAAAACTGCAAAATGTTGCAAATATTCAAAATATTTTATCGCAAAAATATGGTTAATTATTCTGGTAGATTACTCAAAGGCCTAAAACTATAAAGCAGCACCGTAGGAGGTACTGCTAAATTTGACCATGGTGAGCAGGTTCTACAGATGTTTTGTGAGGTTAGAGACTCTGATGAGTTTGTGTTTTGATGGTCTTGGTCAGTATCTTACTGTAGTATCAAAAGTACATCATACATTATCATTTTATTAACCTCTATTGAGCTGACGCTTTTATCTCACGTGGGCCTTTGTTAGCATTAGCTGAGCTGCTTGAAACAGCGCAAACATTTAAACACCATAAATTCAGCGAGCGTGAAGGGTGCCGTAGTGGTGGGATTCAAACAAGCACGGCCTTACCTGCTAGGTCATCTGCCCCACAAAATCACAAAGCGACAACAGCACCTTTCTTTGCCACTGCGTGGCTATTAGGCGCTTTACAATAACCGCAAGGTCGGCCGTTACGTTGAAACACCGTGAGGTCTGAACTGAAGATGTTACGAGAAGGTGAAGGAACGGAGGGCATTCAAACACTCCCACGTAGGTAGGCTGCACAGTGAAGGGCTTTGCAAGAATGTTCAAGCAAACACCGCAAAGCCTCAAGGTATGCTAATGCTGGCCAAGTGAGGAAAAAATAAATAAATAAACACCCAACGCCTCTTATTATATTCCTGTTCTCTGGGGAGAAGAGACAAGCTTTCTGCTCAAGCTAGCATTTAGAGGCCCGGTCTGGGATTCATGCATTTATCTTCTGCATTCGGCATCCCGCTGCTGCCCATGCAGCTATTTTTGAAGCAATTCTGCTGGGGTAAATCTGAAAGGAAACAAACCAGATATACAACCCCATTCAGCCCACTGAAAATCTGAGAAACATAAAAATGAAAAAAAGCTAAAAGGACATTTTTGTCAAATGCATTTCGGGGAGTTTTTTTTGTAACTGCTTCAAATGTTAATCTTGGTATTATGAATTGTGACCCCATCGCATCCAAATTTATATTATATACATGTTATTTGTACCATTTTGAGATTTTTGAAGTCATGCTGCATAGCAAGGCACATTCAAACCCAGAAGATATGAAGAACACAGACTATTCCCATGCAAGCTCCCCCATGTAAACTGGTACTCACCTGAGGTTTGATACAGGGGAGCACAGTCTCATGAGTCTGCGAGAAAACACACCACACGTGTGGCACAGGTGAGCGGAAAGACGAAAGCTGCAACAATTTACTGTGTCCACACACTAAATCCCACCCGCATGGAAACTGCCGGGTATTTTTCCACCCGAACCGGGCCAATTTACCGCAGTGAAATTCACAAACACGCCTCTCCTGCAATGACTTTTCAAACAGTTAAACGTGTCTGTACAGCATCTCTTACTTAATTTACGCCCCCCCCCCACACACATTTTTTGGAGTTTTTCCTCTCATCTTGGTCACATTTCCACACAGACGGAAAAGTAACATGAACCGATCTACTCTTTTTATTTAAAAATTTAAGTTCTATCTCCCGTACTTTAACCTGCGACTCATTTTTGCCATCAACTTTGCTGCGTCACGGTGTCACCACATCAGCGGCAAGATCTACTATTTCTTTACAACACGGCCGTCGAGAAGACGAATAAAGCAGTAAAATTTAGGATACATAACAAAATAAAACGACTCCCCACGTGCTGCGCCCTCTTTCCGTCCCCCGGCTGCACAGCGTGCTTGGCAACGCGCTTGGTGTTCTGACGTCACTTCCGCTCAACCATAGCTCCGTAAGCAACACGTTTAAATTCTGCTGCACTTCAGTCTGAAATGTCCATCTTACTCTTGTCGAAATAGTTGAATACGCAGGTTTCCTTATTTTTCCTCATCGTCGCCACATATTATAAAGCAACTGGTTAGTCGACAGGATAATTAAAAAAGAACTGAACATGTTCTTAAATTCATTACCCCGCAGATTTATAAACGTATTCATTTCTATTCGAATTAACCTGTCTGTTAAGGCTTTTTCTTTTTATATTATAGCCTCGTTTCATCGTGTGCCCTCAAATAAATAAAATGTTAGTGTTTTCTGTGGAGAAATTAAAAAAAAGCTTCCAAAATTTAAACCGAACAGATTTCTCACATATAGAAATAATTCTTGGCTTGAAATTAGTCAAGAAGCCGCTGAAATGGATTAAGCGTTTCTAACAGCACGAATAAACACTGACGGTGAAAGGTTTCAGCTAAATAAATATACTTACAATCCCTTTAGTAAAAGGGACTGTAAAAGTCATTTCCTGGGAGAGATGAAGGATGTAAATATGCAGTCGGAGACAATTTCCTGGGACCTTATCTTTCTGACAGACTTTTCCAAGAAATAGTAACAGAAGCAAGATCCCGTGTTGCGGTGAATCACGACCCAGCTGTGATCTTCATACCATGAGAGCTCTGAGACTGGGAATGAGTATCTTATTATTAATACATACTGCAAATTACAATTATGGTCTTGCTTCTTCACCTGCCTCAGTCCCCTGTTCTCCATTTCATCTCCTGCAGGTATGGATCTGTCCTCGTGGCTGTGCTCTCTGTTTAATGTGACCTATTAGAACATAGATGCTGCTCACAGGCGACTGACTGGGTGATATATTCACTCGGCCAATTTCCAAAACATCTGTCCTCCGTCTCCTCAACTCTTCATAGATCCAAAGACACAGCGATTTGTTCTATGAAGGCTGAAATAAGGTTGTTTGAGTTACCCAACATGAACGGCTGGAAATGGGGTTCTTCACCTGACATTGCAGGACTGTGTCTCCTTGGTGTGCTTCTGGAACCACGACTGCTGGGCTCTCCGGGTCTCCCCACCGGACGTCTCCCCATCCTTGTTCTGGTCTAGGCTCGAGAACACAGATCGCGCCCTGTCCCTCTCTTTTGCCGTCAGCAGTCGCACTAGGGAATTCTGCGAAAAGAACATTGAAGTGGGCGTCTTCAAGAGTTAAAATAGTTCAGGACCCTTTCCTACTTCACATTTTTTCACATCTCCAGAAATTTTACCTATTCGCCCATTCAAAAATACACCATGCCATCGTATGTAGGTGATCCAGTCTGTGAGGATACGTTTGAATTTTTGGGTTTAGCAGCTATAAAATGCAACACACCACAATGTCCCTCAATACCTGCGAGCGGAACTTCTTAAGAACTTCCAGAGACTCGTGATACAGGAAATCAGTCCATTCAGTCTGGCCCTTCTTTTCCGGGTCAAGGGCGGAGAACTGGGCCAGCATCTCCTCCTCCTTTTCATCCACCAGGTCCTTCTCAAACAGCTGCTTTGACAAAAAGTTCTTATACTGCAGGAACTCGTCTGAACCGAGACAGGATTCTGTAGAAGAGGATTTTTTTCACAGACTTTAAGATGTCAGGCTAAAAAATGAAATAAACAAACCTTCATTTTACACAGTGACTAACATAAAGAATGCAGTAAAATATCATTGTCTGGTTCTTTTTTCGTGTGTGTACAGTAGACCTGGAGAGATGTGCTCACCTGGAATGATCTTGCATTCCTTGAAGGTCTCAGAGAGACTATGCATCTCCTCATCTGTGAGAAGCAGGTTCACATTGTCCTGTAGTGTCACATATTGATAAATGTCAATATTGCTTCCATGGAAATTTAGAAGTGCCACAGTCTCGTTCTTGTCTGTGTTGAAATCTGTTCTATGCTGAACTGTCACGACGTCAGTTCAAATCTTCTTCCGTTTCATTCATGAAAAATACAACAGTTTGTAGCAGCGTGAGAAGGTAGAACAACTGCTAGAGCCGAGTGAGTGTTAACAGTGGAATTCCTTGGCTGTATCATGACGCAAATCCCATCTTCTAAGCAAATTTCGCAGCTAGAAAACTATTTTGTTTAATGAAACCTCTGCATGTACATTTTTTTAATGAAAAAATTATCTTTTGAGTAGAAATCTGCCCTATTAAGGTGTACGGCCTTGCATGTATTATCAAGATGGAAAGATTTATTACTAATCGTGACTCACTGACTAACAAATCCCTCCACAGAACTGTTGGTTTACTGGGGAAGACAAATAAAACCATCAGGTACATTTTCTTATCGACTTTAACAGCATTAAAAGACAGATGTTATCATACCTTTCAGAAAATGAAAACCACAGACTCCGAATAGTACAGATAATGCTCGTCTAGTGCGTAGAACTGCAGAAATAGTGATTAGAATAAAACAAAACCTTTAAGTCAGTGTAGACCATTTTAACAGAAAGAGAACAAAGCAAAAAAATACATATATTTTTTACAATCCCGCCACTCAGCTCCACCCCCCTTGGCATCTTAAAGCAGAGCCTGTATTCCCTGCCTCTCTGCCTTGGCTTGAAACAGACGCTGTTCGGTTTATCTTTACCATCTTCGCTAATTAAATTACATTTCCCTGGAAAAGTCGGATTATATACACTAGCAGGCCACTTTATTAGGAACATCTAATTAGCCAGTCGTGCAGCAGCGTGAATGTTCAAAGTCAAACTACAGAATGGAGAAAAAATGCGATCTGAGTGACTTTGGCCACCGGTTGTTGGTGCCAGATGGGGTGGCTTGAGTGTTTCAGAAACGGCTGCTCTCTTGGGATCTCCAGGGAACGTTTGGTGTGAATGTTTACTGAAGCTTGTGTCTCTGTGATTTCATGCACTGCGCTTCTGCCACACGGTTGTCTGACTAGATAACAGCGTGACGGAACAGGTGCACGGGTGTTCCTAATAAAGAGGCCAGCAAGTCCACTCGCTGATAATATGCCGGAAGGTGAAACCAGTTTGGTACGTTTTTCAAACTTGGTGCGTGAGCATTTTCTGGCAAATGTTTAGAAGTTGGACTCTTTGTACAAAATTGAGATTTTGAGTTTTTTTTTTTTTAAATGAATGTTTCTTCGTCATCTAGGTCTGTCGCTTCTGACTACCTCAAAATATGATTTATCACTTTGCAGGTTTCGGCTGATGCATTTTTAATTGGCAAAATGTGTGTGGTAAATTATTCATTCAGCATGTCCTCCCTTACTTTGCAAAAGCTATATTTAGCTGTACTGCTCCGCTCCCAAAATTGTATAAATGCACAACTGCAACAGAACGGAAGATTGTCGGCTTCTGCTCCGACCTGCCAGTGAGACCAGATATGCCACCGTTTCCCGTTTGATACTCGTGCTACATGCCGAATGCTCCTCTGTCGCTTCTGCCCAGTCCCTCTGTGGCATCTATCGCAAACCCTGCAAAATCTCGACCTGCTCAGCAAAAATAAAATTCAAGAAATAACAGTATTGGTTTCTCTCCCAGAGAAGGGTCATATTGAGGAGCAATACAATGAGCATTAATACCATTAAACAAAACCAGAGTTACTTCCTACAGAGCTGTTTTCTAATAGAGCTTCTTTCTTTTAGCCATCGGAGTAACTCTTCATAATAATTTACCATATTTAAAAGAAATTAGGAATCTGAAATAAAATATATTTTTTTACATCCATGTGCAGCTTTCAAGCTTCATTTCTGCAATGTACTACATTAATGACCTCTTATAGTGCTGTTTTATTCATTTCTTAAGAACTTGTCTAGACCACCAAGTCATCACTGTACTTTACAGAGTATAACAGTGTATTGGCATGGAGGGTTGGTCCATGCCAATGGTTATTGTGATCCATTTGTGTTTCTACATTCACAAAAATGCTGTTACAGTTCACATCTAATTACAGAAAGAAAAGAATGTGACCCCTAAAACATGAAATAATGAATAATGGTTTCCCTCATGAATCAGCAGATACACTCTTTTGTTTGTTATTTAACTTGTCTGCGGTGACAGTGAGCTGGGAGGAAACCTGTGTCCAGTGTTCCTGGACCTCATGAAAACACTCTGCATATGACAGGCATCTTTGCATGATGCACTACAAATAGCTCCTGTGCTAAAATATTTATTACAGAGTCCAAGTAGCTTATAGCCCCCAAAACTGACAAGAGATTTTGTACGCAAAATAAACCACAGCCAATCCTGGCCGTAGAGGCGGACGTTTGACATCTGACTAGCAAAACGTGAGGCAAAATGTGAATACTGCCCTGAAAACAAAAGAGTGAAATTTGAGATTCCATAAAACTCAGTCTCTGTTGGCTTGTTTGTTCTTAATGCACAGTTTTGTTTTCGAAGCTACAGACATGAAATATGCCATGGTGGTATTTCTCATCCTAAGTAAAGTTTCTGCATAGCTGAGTTCATTAACCTCCAAAAAAACCCGCTTAGTATTTTGAAAATTTCTAATTTGGTCTTTGAAACAAAGCTTGGAAACATGCATGTAATGGCATCATGCGCAGGATGGAGCTACTTCACACCCACCAAATGGCAAGAGCACAAGATGGGAAATGGGGCGGTTTATACAGTTATACACTTTGTTTATATATAATTTGTTGTTACTCTACATGCCAAACTTGACATATATCAGCATTTCTTTTCTGCCCAGGAACAGAACAGCCAGACTGGGGAAGGAGCCAAGCTGGAAAGAACCAGGGGGTGGGATTGCTAGCAGCTGCCTGGAGTAAAGAACTGAACTGGCGAGAGGGAGGGGTGATGGGTGTGTTGGCAAATGGGAGGTTAATGAAGTTTCATATTATATAATAATAAAATATGCACTTTTCGGTACTCAAGACTCAGAAATATCACATTTGCTAATACCAGTGCATCAATTTTTACGTAAGAAACTTTTTACTGCATCAATATTTCTTGTCACTGGATCAATTCTTGTTGTTTTGAAATCTGGGAGCATCTACACAGCTTAGTGGTTTCATATATAGTGCTTTTCAAGCCAATATCACATGTGTGCAATGATGTGTTGGCTCCTTGGGAATGTGGTTCTATTCAAACGATATTGTGGCAAGTAGACTTGATACTGTGTAAAATACATGCGCTGAAGAAAACTAACTGTCTTACCTTCCTCCTTTTATTTTGAGTCACTTTAAATTTTGAAGGCATTTACAGAATTTCCGATCCACACTGTTTACAACCAGATGGAGTATTAACACCTGGATATAGGAAATAAAACATCTTCCCAACTTTGTTTTACACAGTCTAGTATGTTCTGATGATTTTGGATCCTTCAGTATTTAAATCTATGCAAATTCTATAATTAAATATTACACTAAATATTTTTGTCTCATCAGCCTTATTTTGTTTTCATCTCAGAAACAGATGGTAATATTGTGTCAGTTAACAGTTGTTAAATGACTGGATGAAGCAGATGGAAGATAGTGGAGGTCATGTTTACCCTTCAGGACCAGAGCTTGAAATGCTCAGGGATTCAGCCTTAGGTTCTTGAAGCAGAAAAAAAAAGGTTTAGTTATGGTCTAGAGAAACTTGAGCGACAGGGGCCCCTTTGTGTTTAAAACTATTTATGTCTTTTGAAATCAAGAGACGGTTCTTCTTCACCAAGAATGCTGGAGATGAATGCAAGGAAGACCTCACCGGGAGGGAGCCTCTTGGCAAACACCAGAACAACTTACGCAGTAGTAGCAGCTCCAGCCTGTGGCAGTATGAGCTGCCTCACGCATCTCCTTCAGGGCACTTGTTCCAACATAGCCCATCTCTCTCAGACAGCCATCATGGAAGACCCGAGTGCAGATCCGGCAGGGAAACAGGTCATCCGCTGTCCACACCTCGCAGATCTCACACATCTCATCATTGACTGGCTGTGGAGAGGACAAGGGTAGGGTCAGGTTCAGTTTCACGTCAAGTTGCCATCAGCCTATATAGCGCATACAGTATGTAGGCAGTCCGACTTATGACACACGTGACCTACAACGACTTGGATTTACAACTTGTCATGAAAGTTCTTACATTTCTTATTCTGTAGAAGGACCCTTTTTGTTTTGCATAAGTTTCGTCTGAATAACGTTTTTCACTCCCCTAAAGGCCTCTGCAATGTCATGTTCCCCATTCCGCTGCATTGTAAATCTGTACCCCCACTTACTCAGGTGAGGAACGTGGGTGTAGCTGCACTTTTCTTATCCCAATCTGGTTGGCCGGATGAAAGGAAGCTTTACTTTTATCAGTGTGGTTTGCTTCTGAGGTGTTTTGCTCTACCACTGTATGAAAGACCACCTCAAACAGAGGGCTGCATTCTGGATTTGTTGTGCCAACTGCTTGTATAACTTTTTTGTATTTTTATATAGAATTTATCAGCTGTTGTAAGCAGTGCTGGAAATAAATCTTGAACAGCTCAAATGCCAAATATCAACTGAGGACACAAACTCACTTTGAAACTGACCCATTTCATTAAAAATAAATTATATGGTGGTGCTTTGTTTTCTGGGCTGCAGGTGTGGAGGGCTGTTGGAAGAAAAAGGCCAGTAAACAGTACAAGAGGTACAAGAGTAATGCAAATTCTGGCTGAGTATGTGTGTGTGTGTTCAGATTGTTGAAATGGGGGTGTAAACACGGTGCACTAGCGTCTCACAGCACCAGGGAGCGACGGTGTACTGGATAAGTTTTGAGCAGAAACAGGGATTGATGACAACGTGTCAGGCTGGTGCTCCTTCAGCATCATTCATAGAATTCACAAAATTTACACTTTTAAGGCAAACCAGTCCGGTAACCTGTGGCTGTGGGAACAGCTGCACATAAACTACAAGCTGTGCGAGACTCCCTGAATAATGTGGGCACAGAAGTTGGGAATGTTGTCTTCCATTCATCAATAAATGGACAAAACCTCAAAATGGGCTTCATACACATGCGTCAAAAAAAGTAGTTACCTTAGATTAAAATGTCCCTACACCTGACTGATATTACGAATGTATATTGTTATGCATCATATATGAATCGGTGATTCATGTTTGGCAAAAACTGAAGAAAATATAGGATAATATAGGATATAATATATAGGATAATTGCTTAACACTGCAAGTCACCTTGAAGAGAAGTGTCTTAAGCAAATAAATAAATAAATGTCGGACAATTTGCATATTTAGCCATCGCTCCTCTCCAAAGCAACTTGTGTCAAACTGTTTGCAGTGTTTTTCTCATTTATACGGATGGATAACTTTTATAGGAGCTGAGAAATGCAAAGATCTCGATCGACGGTACAACAGAAGGAGGTGGAACTTGAACCCAGGTCCTTCAAGTGTAACGTAGCGGCCACATTTCCTCCCTTTGTCCAGTCAGCTGTGTTGATTCCGGCCAACGCACCTGCTCTCTCTGTCCCAGCTCTACGTTCACCGGCTGGTCGTCCCCGGGTTCTCTCTTGGGTCGCACAAACGCGGGGCGAGCCAGTTGCTTGGCTTTGCTCAGGTCTTCAGGCTCCACCCCCTTTCCATCGCGCAGCCTTGACCACGCCTCCTGATTGATTCTGCTATCTTCCTCTTTTATTGAAGAAGAGACCTGCTGGGAAGCAGACGCTTGTTTGCTTCCTTCCTGCGGTTGGTCCTCGTCGTCTTCCTTCCTTGCGGCTGGGGTCGCAGCAGGCCTCTCCACCGGCTTGTCCTCGGGCTCCCCCGTGCTTTCGGGGCAGCGAGCCTGAGGAGGGCGATCCTTGAGGCCCTCTTTGAAAGCAGACACCACAGCGTTGCATTTCTGCACCTTCTCCACCTGCTGCTTTCTGGACATCAGCACACCCATATCTGAGAAGGGGGATGACAACAGACAGTCCACTTTCAAGCGACGCCTCCGTAAATCTCCTCGGCAGAGGCACTCATAACTCATCGCAACTCACCGCCAGGCCAACGGACAGTGATGTTGACGGTAATACGTGTTGGAAAAATAAATCCTTACACCACAAGCTGCAAGGACCTGCCAAGACTTTAATGAATTGTTTTGAGTTCTGCGTGAAACATGTGAAGGTTTTCAGGCACAGTCTCGCCAGACAGTGTAAGAGGATAAAGAAAGAATTTATCAAACCCAACAGGGCAGCTACGTTTAAAACAACACAAAGGGATAAATTCTAAAAGGAAATCAAAGTGTGTACTGCTGCCCAAAACAAAAGGAATGCAGCCAAACACACACCCAAATCCTACTGATTGATATTTTTTTTATTATCTAAGATATTTGTAGAGAATGAAGTGAACAAGCATTATGCAAAACGTCATTCTATGAGAAATAAATGGCTGTGCAATGGGACCGAAGAGCTGTTGCTGTCACGGTTCACTCAGCATCGCAACCATCTGTTCAGGTCAGGGACCTGGAGATCCAGAGCCCATCACAGAAGTTTGGAGTTCTGGGCTACTCAATGTGCACCCTGAATGGGACTTTTGGGACAAAAGAAGACCACCCAGAGGAAGCTGGGTGGAAGATTAATTTTTTAAATGGTGTTTAGAAAGACGGGTGTTGAGTGGGGAGAATTTGTTTTTTATGTTATGTAACNTGGGTGGAAGATTAATTTTTTAAATGGTGTTTAGAAAGACGGGTGTTGAGTGGGGAGAATTTGTTTTTTATGTTATGTAACATTTTGACACACTTCCAAATAATAATAATAATAATAATAATAATAATAATAGTAATAATAATAATAGTAATAATAATAATAAGCTAGAGGCAGTTGTACAGTATATGGCAGCAAAATAATCATTAAAATGTGTTCTTTATTTATTTTCAGCACTAGATGCGTAAGACTGCAGCAGCTGCGTTGTGGGAGAACTTGATCTACTTGCAGTCACAGGCTTCTCACCTTGCTTGTAGACAGGAGGACATGGGGTGGTGCTTTGATGGTGTGACCAGCATACATGGGGCTGTAGAGGTTTGAGGCCATTTCAATGCTTTATTTTTGATTGTTTTGTTTTTGTTGCAGGGTTTAATATTTCTCCACCAGTGTTTTGTTGGTAAAAACTCCACATCATTGATGAAACACTGAAATTTGACAGTTATAGGTAAACTGTACTGAAACTTAAAAATGTAATGAGCCTCAGAGGTTCCACAACATAGTTCTCGATTCTGTGGGTGTCCCTCAATACACCCAGCTGGGGAAAATCACAGACATGGTTCTTAATAGCCAGCATTTCTGATGTTAATTTGCCTGGCAGCACAAAGGATAAATTAAAAAAGGCCATTAAAGAAAGCAATAAGCAAAAAAAAACTTGTTTTGGATACAAAACTGCACTGTTTTTATTAATATCGTTTACATTTTTCGTCATTTCATAACCTATTGCCCAGTATTCTGGGATAGGCCCCCGACCTCCTCACAGACCAGGACAGAGAAGTTACTAATAATGGATGGATGGACTGATTTATTTCCACTAAATTATTCAATTCAATTCAGTTCAATTTGTTTTTATAGAGGCTTCTTCTCACCCAGTGACTCAGAGCTGAACAGCAGATTAAGACAACAGAACAGATATAACAGGTATGAAGTGAGACTATAGATAGAGGTTATGCATTTAATAATAACTACACAGGGTATAAGTGTGACATGGTAAAACTGTCAGCAACTGAGGAAAAAAAAAAACTCAACTAGGAGGCGAGGGAGGACAATAAAGCTCTAGGGGTCCAGGTGCCAGTGGCCGCCAACCCCTTTTGAACATGTTATTTGGTGACATGCAGCAAAGAAACACATAATAACATGATTATATCACAAATAAATGGGTCATGAATGCCTTGCTGGTTGTTTGATTTAATCACCTGAAGGGTTTAAATCAATCGGCATCACTCATATGACAACGTAATGTCTCAACAATCCATTTTATCCCAATTCTGAACAGGAAATATAATGACAATGAAAATGAAACCTTTTCTTCAGGCGCATTTCTCTGCACTGGTCTTTGTGCTAATATCAGTCACAGCCCGTACGTCGGGGGACGAAGATCTGATTTCACTAGTCCCCGTTTCAGCTTCCGATTTTTCGTACCCATTTACAAAAAAAATGATGCATTATGGGTTGCAGTCTCAGTCAACTTATTATATGCAGGGCAACAGTTGTCTTTGGACTGTTCGAATAAATGAGAGAACTGGTAGAAAAGCGCTGCAAATACAGGGATGAAACGTGTTTTGTTTGGGCTGCACAGTATTATGCAGGTGGAAAAGCGTGTTTACTAGCTGTAGGCCCAAACTAAAAGGAAACGAAGGAGAAGCAGAGAGCAAACTGCCCCTGACAACACATTTATCTCACCACGGCAGTGCTGCACTCCACCAACCAACCCACCCACGTGAAGGCCAACTGACCGATAAAGACTAATGGCAGCGCAAATCCAGAGCAATGAGAAACATATCAGAAAAACCGCTGCACTGACACCACCAGAGAACAGAATCCTTACGATAGTCTGTCCCCTAAGAGGACAAACATAAATGTACGACGCTCAGCTAACATACGTATAAGTACATATTACACTGATTTTTTAAAATGCAAATTGCTAATTAATACCATCTAAACAACAGCAGAATTCTATGAAAATGAAAATCTCAGTTATTTACGCAGAACATGGATGCCAAAAGCCTATTGTTAGCCGCATGGACAACATTACGTTTGTTTTGTTCAATTGTGGACCTTTTAAACTCACCAGAAACCGTCCCCAAACTGAAATACAAATACATCTCCGTCAGTTAAAATCAGCTAAGCTTTCAGATGACAACTCTATAAATATTTAAGTATTATTACAGTGCTGGTCACTGTCGGCCTTTTTACGCTTTATTTTAAAAGAATAAATGTGCTCTCGGCTTCAAAAACTGCCAGTGGTGCAGATTAGCCTAAAATATTCAGATATACCCTGCAGTCAGGGTTTCACAGTTTGAATCCAGTCTCTAAACTGCTCAGTCAGCAAAAATCATGCATGGCAAGATGAGTGGTGCTTAGCAGAAGGAAGCTGCACTTGGCTTGGACCCTTCTGAAGGCAATGGTTTGCCCCTCAACTTCTGCAGCACTTTGGCGAGACCCCGAGTGCTCGGCAGATACCATGTGATCGGAAATCTAAAGAGCATGAGAAAAGTGGGTCTTTTGCCTAAAGCCCTGTGGAAACATAAAGGTTGTTCAGCTCCCTGGAAAATCTAATATTAAACCAACCTTAGAAAGAAAAGGAGGCTCTGAAGGCTGAGATACACCACTTTAACAACCTCATTTATCATAAAGCTTCAGCTGAGATTTGATCAAAATCCTGCTCTAACATTTGGCCCAATGCTGCCAGTCCTTTTAAAATACTAACATTTGAGTTTTAGGCTGCTTAGACCCAAGTGTTCGTCTGCATACATCTGTACATTTGCGAAATAATCAGTAAATTATATATTTTGTTTGTTATTGGCATTATAAATATTTATAACTCAAACTTCATGCTGTAGGCTCGCCGTGTGAACTGCCTGCTTTTGCTGGAGGACATTGTTACATAAGATGTCTGGTGTGGTTTGACCAGGAGGTTGTTGGGGTTGGCATTCGGACGCCGTGCTGAGAAGAGCCCACAGATCATACAGTGACTCTAAGAGGTTGAAATCCCAGTTAGGTGGATCTCCGGCCAGGGCTGCATGGTGCAAACTGCCTCCTAATTGCATCCCTCTGCATTTGCTCCAAAGTGAATTAGCAGAGGGTCAAGGGAAAGAGCTGCTCACCACATGGCTCAGTTCTCAAGTAGGACAGATGGGAGGCAGCTGGACAAACATGGGAAGGAAGGAACTGGAATTTGCCCTTCAGTCTGTACTCTGCACTTTTTTTTAGCTAGTCTATATAAAAAGCATATCTGAATAGCATGTCCAACACCTAGCTTACCCATAGATGTTCCTCTGCAGTTTCAAGGCATCACCTAAAAGGCAAAACCTCAACATTTATTAATATTTTTGCTATGGTGGCGCTTGAAAATGAATACCTTTATCTTGGTAATGGAAATTTTTGCGATACGGAATTTTTGTCCGAATGTTATCCATGACGAAAAAAACGTGAATAACAATCAAAATAAATTTTTAAAATCTACAGATAAGTACTGTAAAGTACCATACAGCTACTGTAATAAAATAATATTGTATGTGCTGTAATAAACTCTGCTGTGTCCTGTTACAAATTTATTGGAATTCAGATGCAGCTGCATGTCTGTTTCGCTTTGACCAAACATGTTTGCACGGCTTCACCACATTTATTGCGCATTTCATTTTTAAAAAAATAAACCTACTTATTTAAATGCAGGTTGTTGTGTGAAATAGAGGCAGGCGGCGGGTTACCATGACACACATCTTTATTCCTTTAGTTAACATGTCATAAGACTGAAGTGGGGCTGCGAATCCTACCACGCGTCCTCTCACCTCCCATGTGCAACGCAGTGACTAACATGCGAAATGTGCTGTACCGCACACACTGCACCGCTGACGCTTGATGATGATGTGGTGATGTTTGCATACAAAGCTCCTTACAGTGATTTTTCACTTGAATAAGTTGAAAAATTTCACCAGAGTAGTTCAGGGTACCTTGTCAAGGGGAACCACGGCAGGAAAACCTGGATTTTTTTAACCGCAAGGCAAATGGCCCTAAACGTTGCACTTCCTACCACTGTTTAAAAGGAAATAAAAAATCTGTCCTGTTGACAAATTTGGGCCCAAAATCAAACCGAGGGGAAAAAATATCAAGATTAGCGTTGTTGACTCCTTTTTGAGTGAAATAGGTAAGACGTGGTTAAGGACAGAAAGTCCCTCTGCGTCAGTGTCACAGAAGTGAAATTTGCACACTTTGACACTTTTTAATCTTTTATTTGTTGTTTAATCATTTTGAACTTCAGCAAGCGCACGTCTCAGAGGGAACGTGACATGAAATGCGGAGCCGTTTCTTATATTAATCACTGCATTTTTTCACTAGTCTTCCAAAACCAAAACAGATGCGTCTGCATAATTAATGTCCATCAGATTTGAATTTAAATTTTTTTTTTTTTTATTTTAATTTCTCCGACTGTTTCTGGTTACATTCTGCCTTTCCGTGGTGCGGAGATGAAGCGACTGAGTGCCCAGACAAATAAACAACGCCGAGTTACATTTAACTTCTTGAACTGTTCAGGTGAAAAGAAACTCATTTTCTTTCTCATGCAGTTTAGTTCCAGTTCATTTCTACTCTCCAGAGAATGTGAAACTGGACCTGAAACTAAAAATTTTAAGTTAGTGTAACTTGCTGCACTGAAAATACCCGCCTGTCTAAGTTAGTGATTGAAAGTATTAACAAAGCCTTGGAAATAAACAAGAGAAACAAGAACAACCTTTACAAGAGTGTGAGTTTGAGTTTTTTGAACATTTAATACGTGGCCATCGGATTTTAACCATGTAGCTCCTGCCAGACAGACTACCTGGCACTAGCATCAAAATTGGGAGCTCATTGCATCACCCAGTAAATCCCCTAAACTCCTGCAGCAGTTCAGCTTTGTTCCACCCAACACTGTCAGAAAATCAAACACGCTTGGTGATGTATGTCTAATTCCATATTTCTCTTTCACTGATCATCCTTTTCTGTTCAACTGATGGGCGGCATTAAGTCATGGCGGCCAACGGGCAGAAAGACCGCAGTGGCAAATGCAACCCCTCGCAGGGAGCAGCGGAGCCCAAGGGTGAGATCAAACATTCGCTTTTTGAGGGGAAGAAAAGGAAAGACTTTAGAAATCCACACATTCAGCTGGGAACTTCATGTGTGGACCAAGGCATTAAAATACACCCCCTGCCAAGTATATCAGGCTAATCAGCTTATATTCCATCAAAACGATTGTTTGGGTTGTGATTTAACAGAAAACTGAAGGGGAGAGATGAAACTTTCCAAATTCTGTTTAAATACAAATACGGATATTTGAATTGCAGCACTGGCCCAAAAAGGCGTGAACAATCCGTGTTTCAAATTGCTGAGGGGCACAAATATTTGGCAAGGACCTTCACTAGCCTACATTAAATGACAAACTCCGCTTTTCCACGTCTTTTCAAAAGCGACGCGGTCTTTGTTCTCGCTCTGTGACACCGGCGAGCGAAGCCGTCGCAGCTGCTGCGAGAGGATGCCAGCGGAGGGGACGCGTGGGCTGCGGGATCTCAACTGCTCACCGAATGGAACAAATCGCTGCTGCTCATCTCGTCAGATGGTAACAAGTGCATATACTGACTGCGGCCCCCCCTGCTCTTCCCTCGCCGGGGGGCCGCTGAGGCCCGGCCTTTACACAGGCAAAGAATCAATGACCGCGTTCACATTTGCGTTGCTGTTGATGCTCAAATCAATTATGATTTTATTTTTTTAAATCCTGTTTTGTTTATTAACTGGTAAACATTCTCCAACATACCAATAAATGCTGGCCAGAGACAAGCTGTTATCTTTGCGTGTAACAGGTTTGCAAAATTTTATTGAAATATCTCCATCAAATCATTGCTTTGACTGGTGAAGGTTGCAACGGTCTGGAGCCAAAGGAACTTTTTTAATGAAGAAAATGCGTTTTGCTTAAAAAGGAGTTGGCCGTTCGTGTTGTAACAGTGGGATTTGGCTGTTTTGATCTGTAAATGCCATTCAGTTGATAAAACCCAATAAATAGGATGAACTTCAATAAAGAGCCATGAAAATGTTATTCAGAAATTTCCCTTGCCTGACGCAGCTGGTGCCAAAGATCTGGAAGGTTCTGAGGTGCACTTAGCGTGGTAAAATCAGAGAGTGTCACATATTACGCATGGCGCTTGAGAGGTTACAATAATTAATAATTATTGAATAATTAATTATCTTAATTACTCCCTCCATGTGAGGATGGGTGAAGCAGCTTGTTGAAGGATAGAAGGACACACAAGTTTCCATCTAAACTTTTCAAAAAAAAAAAAAAAGTAGGTCTATATCAGTACAGGTCACAATGCCAAGGCTGATGGTGAGCAGACAAGTTCATCTTCATGGCTTCACCCTTTCTGGGTCATTTCCTGACACAAAATTATTTACTGAAACAGATTCCAATCCGTGCTGGGAATTTACTTGATAAATAGGTGTGTTTCACTCCAGGATTCAATGGATCAATAAGGCATTTTGTTAAAACCTGGATGTTTTCCTACTGTTCTAAATTCGCAAAAAACTGCTCGTCGTGTCAAAATAAGTCAATAAATAATCAGAGTAGTTTAATCCCAGGGCTACTTTTAACTTAAAACACTTAGGTATTGAGTCTTATTTTTCGCCCGCAGTAAATGTTTTGCTCTCCCAGCAACTGTGACAAACGTCACGGCGTCGTCGCGGCAACTCTGCAACCTCTGTCCCCAAGTTAAATCTTTGTGCTGATAAATTAGCCAGAAATACACACCATAATGCCAGAATTATGCAGCTTTGGTTCGTAATTCATTACTGCTTCTTAAAAACTCCGTTCTTATGGAGGATTATTTCGCCTGTTACAACGGTGACTGTGGGACATGAGAGCAAAATGTGGTTGCCGGTGGTTGCGAGTTCTTCAAAAGTACTGTTTTAATGTTCCATTTTGTTAAAACATGTAGAGTCACGTTTTTTCCCACCAAGTTGGTAGTTTTCACTATGTCCAAATGCTGGAATATATTGGAATATCAACCTGTTCAACTAAACTTATTAGGTCCTGTGTTACATCTGTCACCTTCAGTTTCATTTATTTGGATAGTTTATTTTTCTTTATTTTTTTGGTTAATTTCAGTTCCCTGTTCAAAAATCTTACACAAGTGACCAGAGGGATGGATTTCTTCTGCTAGAATACTGAATGAATCATCTGAACAATAATTCCTTTGAATACCAGACACTTTTCAGGTAGTTGCCTCACTGGACAGCAGTTATCGGTCACACTGGGCCAGAAGCTGGGTTGCTCATGAAAAGAAAGAAAATTGTAGGGATAGTTCCATGTAGAATAGAGGGAAACTTCAGAGCACCCAGGGGATGTGCACTGCAATAGTTTATTGGTGCACAAAATGTTCATACTTGATGTTCTGACATTTATATGCTGGAGCAAAATGAGTTAATGCACAAATCCTGCTTGTTTGCAGGATTTAACATGGCAGAAATAGTGGTAGTTTAGTCACTAATGAATTGGGTTAAATTTTCTTGAGCAACGAGCTGGTCCGCAACTCATTTTGGAGAATAGAACGGCACCTGAAGCCTATCGAAACAAAACCAAAAAAAGGCCAATAAAAAAGTGTCGAATGAGAAAAATAATTCAGCGAAATGAAGAATATGAAAACCCACTCGCCTGCCATCCAGACGCAGGGACCAGGGAACTCAGGAACTCGATATTAACTTGGGACTGAGAAACAGTGATTTCCTCCCTTCTTTTATTAACAGGCCAGTGAAGAATGTACTCCCAGAAGGTTTTTCCACGAGCGCTGAGGAGCACAGCATCCACTCACCCTGTCCTTTGCCCTGCTGTTTCAGGACATCTTCCATCTTGCAATGCTCTCAGTGACAAGGCCTGTGAAGAGGTTAAATCACAGTTCTGGCTCAATCGTATTCTCCAGGTATCTGAGCAAAACTGGCAACTCTATCAACACTCTGCTGTGACAGGGGTGTCCGCTATTTTCTAGAGATGTGCCACACTTCTGATTGGTGTTAACTCTCCTAGGCATGGGGAACCATTACTTCTGGTTAGGGGTAAGTAATAGATCCACACACACACACACACCCAAATCCTTGGGTAACTTGGTCAGTCGAGCAGATCCATCACAGGCCAGGCTCTCCTCAAAAGAAACAACACGAAGCACAACCACAGAAGCGAAATGCAACGTGAGCATAAGTTGTCTGAGGGTTTATTTTGACTAACAAAAGTCACGGCAGTTAAACTGTAAGAGGTTTTAATGGATTCAAACATCACTTAAACAAGCAAGATTAAGTTTTTCAAATGAATACAGGCAGATGTTAGTAAATGGCTAAGCCTCAAGTAAAAGCATTGTAATGACCGACTGATCGGATTCTTAAGGCAGTTTGGCTGAAACCCATGTTTGGGGGTGGGGGTGGGAGGAAACTGCTAAAAAGTTAAGAGACTTGGGATGCTCTAGTTTGTTTGTCTTCCTTTAGCTTCAACAGAAGAGCTACTGCTATCTTAGCCAACAAAAACATCCCTTTAACTGTTGCTATTCAACAGCAGAACTCAGATGGCATTTTGACTTTTGGCTTTTTCTGGAGAGCAAATCAGGGTTTCAGATGATTGCGAAATAAATGTGAGCTGCCCAGTTTTCCCACCCCATATGGCACCAGTGCTGCCAAGGATTTGGGTGCCTGGGGGAAATAATTTAACTGTAGTCAAAATAAATCTTTACTGTTCCCTGCGTGAATTTTAAATTCTGCTACTATGTATAGAGAACAGGACCTTGATTTAAGAACTATACAGTTCCAGATTATTATTCCAGCTTCGACTATAGCGCTACCGGTTGCAAAATTTACCCTGTTACTAAATGTCCTCAATTAATTTTTTAAGAATTTCAATACCTTGACCTACAAATTTATTTGTAACAGTAAGAAGCCCACAGTCGTGCTCTCCCAACTCGGAGATCGAAAAAGAGATGGCCGGGGCTTCAATACTCTATTTTTGGGCGGCACAAATCAAACAAATGACTAATAGGTTCCGGTTCAGACTGGCCTCTTTGTGGGGGGGACATGGGGTCGGTCTAGTGCTACCCAACGCTGTTAAGGTCCCTACCTTTCATTTATAAATTTCAGATGGTTCCATGTCTAACCAAGGATTTTGTTGTATACATCTTTTCAATTCTGGAGAAAAGTTAAGTGATATCTGAGGATCTCAATCGGTTTTTTTCTCTTATGTCCCATCACTCTCAGACCAGATCTTCTCCCAAAAATTAGTCAAATTGGACTTCAGAAGTGGTTGGCTGAAGGGCTGGTGGACGTGCCAAATTAATTTTCAGACTAAACAGTATTTAACTTCAAAGACCTAAGAATTAAACTTGACTTACCCAATAACCAATATACCCGTTATACAAAACATAGACTCCTGCTGCTTCACTTCTGCAATTATGTTGTCTCTAATGTCATTATATTCTAAGCCCCTCTTGTTCTGCTTGAGCTTTTTTGTACCACAGGTGCAGATTATTGACCCCCCCGATGAGGCCAGACGAGACCAGCGGCGAGACCAGCACTCCACAATGCCCGGAGCTGAGGACCCCCTGTCGTGATGATGTCATCAGCTCACCTGCACCTCAACACCACTTTACTCAGCTTTGACTATCCTAAACAATGTTGTCCTTAGCAGCACGACCTGTATTAGCTGCTACTACTGCCACTACTGTCTATGAGTAGAAGCCCAGGAGGGGGGCAGCCACATGCACTCAGACCCCCTGAGGTTTATTGTCCTCCCTCAACTTCAGTTTTTTTGTTTTCCTCTCCTCGTTCGCTGGCAGGTTTACCGTAGTGCAATTCCACCATGTATAGTTGCTCTTATTAACCTATAACCTCTTTCTGCAACCTTACTTTCATTCCTCTTATCTGTTCTGTTGTCCTAATCGGCTGTTCAGCTCTGAGTCACTGTGTGAGAAGTCTCTGTAAAAATAAACTGAACTGAAGTGAATACAGACTTCTGCAAGTATCTACAACTATGGCATTTTATTACAACCTCAGCCTGTCGTGAAGGATTCTAGAGGTCTGATTTCTGCATTTTCTTCTGTTTCAACAAGCATTGCCAATAATCCCTACAATCCGCAGGCCGAGACAAGTGCTGAACTGTCATACCTGCGATGTGCTGTAACCATTTGACTCTCTTACTGTCCGAATGTTGTTGTCACTGGATACCGCTAATAAATCTAATTTTAAAACTTACACCCAAACTGCCCAGGTGTTATTAATATTATTAGATTGTGATGCTATTGTTGCTTAACCCTTTTGTTCCAGACAAACTTAGTTTGATCCCCTTCAAGAAACTTCATATTAATAGATCTAGTTGAATACCTTGCAGGGATTTGAACTAAAAACATTCAGGATGAGACACATCTTCATCTCCACACCCTTCTTCATGATGCTGCCCATCAGTCCAGCTCACTGCAAACAGCAGGGAATTGCATATATATGTGTTAAAATTTTCAAATTCCACCAAGCCAGCGAGCTGATTTATATCCACGGAAGGATGAGTGGAGTGACATGCAGTATCCAAATGATGTTCTCAGGCACCTTCCCATTTTGGAAAGTGGGTCTAAAGCATTCTAAACGTTAATGTGCAATTTTCTACTCATTCCAGGTGACAGCTGCTTGTCTTCACACCCACTAATGTGACGGAAGTCGCAAGACATGCTGGAGGAAGAGATTTTAGCAGAAGAAATAGTTTTGAAAAGTTCTTGTTGCTATAATGCTACTGCACTGAGAGTGACGTACAAAACGCAATTTACTCTCCCACGAAAACAGACAACTGTGATCCAGCGTTCTTTGCTATAGGTATGTTTTTGGTTAGGGTCAAATAGAAGGAACATTTCATATTTCATGGAAACATGGGAGTGTTTTGTAGTTTTACAAAATGAAACAAGAACTGCGTCCAAAAGGCATTATGATACCCGTAAGGTGGATTAACATTCCTTAACCGGCTGTTACAACTAAGTTTCTCAGCCTGGTTGACCTGGCGCTAGCACATTAAAATAATGGTCACTTTCTTGGTAAATCTAATTGTAATGTAGGATTTATAGGCCACGTTACAGCGCTATATGGTCTCTAAACTCTGATCCCAAAACATGTGATAACTCTTGCTGGAGAGATCATCTTCCGGTAAAGTATCTGCAATGCATTTTATAAATGAATGGACATTTCTTTAGACTCTGTTACACATAGCATTCACTACATAAAAGCATATATAATTAAATCAAACTGCTTTAATAAGCAAAGCCAACAACCAATAGGACCCATTCTTAGATTAAATTCCCTTTACAATAAATCACTGCAAATCGCATTATCAGGTTAGAGTGATGTCTGTTTAACACAGTCTGTCCTTGGAGATGGCGGTGGTGCCGGTCCTGTGTGTGTTTCAAGGTTCACGACAGAGCAGGACGGGTATGCGAACGGACGCTGTGACTCACTGGGCCTGCGATGGTAAAGAGGGGCCGTCTATTATTTTATAGACGGGGAGAGCAGAAACATTCCATTGTGATACTTCCTTTTTAATTCATATATAAAACAGAGTGCTTTTTCAACTGTCAAAATAGACATGCTCAGCTGCTTTTAACAAACCACTCGGCCGCTGCAGTGCAGCAGTAGCACCGCTTCCGTGCGCCTCACCTCTACCTGTGAGAGTGCGTGTATTACATTTTTACCATATTTTTCTGCTGCGGATCATTGAGGTGAGACAAACGAACAGGCCATCGCTGCATTATGTTAAGCAAGTGAGGGAACAAAGTGAATCCAGTGTAGCCTTCCATTTCCAAATGTGCTCAGCACAGGTATATCATGTCATCCATTACAGTTACACTCAGAGGCGATTTAGCGCAGGGCTGGCGCCAGAAACATTTGGAAGGCTGTAGGTAATTGGATTGTACGGGCTGGAAAATGCACAAAGTGAATTTGTTATTCTCCTTCAGCGTCTCCACACGTCCGCTTCCCAACGGTAGCCATATCTTATAAATAAAACAGCATCAAAAGTTCTGAAGGGTTATTTTGATGGCACTTTAACTTTGATTAATCTCTCGAAAAAGATGTGTGCGCGGAGGGTGTCGGTGGGAGGGATGGGGGGCACTTTAGAAAGTTTTGCAGAAATAATTGATGGCGAGTGCATTAGCCAGGATGTGAGAATATCTCTTTCGGGCCCGAGTCCGACGGAGCACCGCTCAGATTTCAGGCCTAAATAGTGTTTACAGGAAGACGTTACCTTTTCACTTGGCAAACGGCCGACATGCCAATTCAACATTTTAAATATTTTATCACTTTTATGGTAATGGTGCTTTGTATTCTTTAGGGACGAATGCGGTTTACATGCGGTTTACATGGAAACTACTTTTTTGACGGTGAACTGTGGTTTCAGACCAAACGCTGAAATCTAATTCAATTAGACAAAAATGACATGGCAAAGGTCTTTTTTGTGGGAAGTGGGATGCACAGAAAAATGAAAACATTATAATAAACAATCGGGCACAATTATAGAAATTATTGCCCATGTTAGTGGAAATCAGTTTTTTTATTTTTAATTCATTACATTGTTTGCGGTAACTTTTAGCTGTTTTTGCCTTCTGGCTGGTTAAAGCCTTTCTGCTGGTTCATGTTCTCAAGCAACCGATTCGATATTTGACCAGTTTATTTCCTTTATTCCTGCTGAGGTTTTGAACACCATGTTCGGCAACTTTCTTTTACAACATTGGCTGAAGGTGGTCTAAAGACATAATGTTCACCTACCTGCATTATCTAACATTACAAAGAGACCCCTGAACAGTCAACTTGATAATTATATTCGCTTGGATTTTTTTCAGCGCAAAAAGTATTTACTATATACTGTACACGTCTGCGTTGTTTGATTCATCGTGGCACAGAGTCGCTCTGGATGTTTGTTGGCAAATTCCTACAAAACTTGAGCGATGAAAATGTAAATCGCCGCATTTTGTGGTGTAGAAAAGGAAACAAATGGTTCACCTTTTCCTTGCAAGTTCAGATGGGTCTTTTATGTTGTCTTCCCGTTGTGCTCTGACCACACTTAGAAAAACACCCAAACACATCCAGTGTGGGACTGGAGGCAGCTTCCATAGCAGTTATTAAACCGAGTCTGATTTCTGTTCAAACGGATATAAACGCAAAGTAACAAAAATCCGTTTCCAGTTCAGCGAAGGGGAATCCCCTGTAAGGGGCCCCAGATCACAGTGGGCTTTTCACGGTGCCACATTTAGGTTGATGGCCAAAGAACAGGAAGACGCTCATGTTTCTCCTGTCATATTAATTTGTTAAATTTTTTCCCTCTCGGGGCACATGGTGCTATTTTAATAGACACATGTTCCTGGAGAATAATGCTTGGCAGTAAATATTTGACTGAAATTTCCAGAAAGAACTCCATCTTGTATAGCACTGTACAGAGCCCTCTTATCTTACCTGTAGACCCTTTGGACAGGTTGTAATGCGACAGAGTAATAACATTAACAACACAGATTTAAAAAAGGCACAGTACTTCCTATTTTCTTTCAGTTCTTTCATTTAATTCAAATAACAAACACGAACCCAGTTGGCCGGCCCCCACCGCCTGCCCACCTTCCAGACGAATTCTTCAACCCACATTCCCATGAACCTCTTTTTTGTGCCATCATGGCAAGCGCGCTGCCATTTTACCTACAATTAAAGCGCGTAGCTCCTTCTTCCGAAACATAATACGACGTGAGGACTTTTGTTTAAATATGTCTGCAAATCCGACACGCAAACTCTTACAAACCAGACAACCATCAGATTTTCGGCAGAAAAGTCGCTGAACACGTGTTCATACTCAGGTTCTGCTCACAGCAACTGCTCCTCCAAAACAGATATCAGCTCTGCTCAAGCTTGTATCGTGTAGCACGGAGAACTCTGATCTTATCTGTAGACCCTCGGGACACTTGCTGTAGAAATAAATGTGTGTCCATGTGTGTGACCCCAAGGGGTTATTGACTGGAAACATAAAACACTTTAGGCTGCATGTTCACAGTAGCTCTTTTGAGATGCACTGAAAATCTCAAAATCTCAAGTCGTGCCGCCCGAGTTCATAAACCTGATACCTGGTGGACGTCTGCTCAGTGCCCACCTGCAGTCTCCAAAAAAAGGTCTAAGGCCCGGAGAATCCATGACAACAACAATGTCTTACAGTTGCTTAATTTCCTTTCCGGCTCACAGTGCGGTTGTCACTGAACATTACAATGAATACCCATCATTTAATTTGTTTTCGCTGTTATCCGGGGCTGAGCGGTAGACATGAAGTTCAGCAACATGAAGATAAGGGACATGAGAACTCATCTAAGACAGAACTGGAATTGGAAAATAAATTACACTTGTGAAAAAAGCAGCACATAACACAATAGCATTAGCCTACAGTGAAACACATACAAGGAAGCAACAGCAAAGAATATTTAACACGGAATAGAATGTGTTGCATTCGCTCAGTATTGGTTTCTGTAAAAATGTATAAACAGGCACAGCCCACAGGGGGTAAAATCTTCAACCACCTGGTTGAAAAGTGTAAGCGATCGGGACACTTAGGGTTATTTTTACTTCCAAATTATTATGACTGAAGATATCCTGGTTCTGCCAAAACTGACTTCTGGGAAATCCTGGGAAGGACATCTTAGTGAAGACAGAAACCTCGTGAAGGTCACAGTGACGTCCACATCTCAGGGATCATTTTCACCCGTCTTCCTGACGCAAATGAGACTGAGCTCAGGTGCATGAGGCTGTCAGATGCTTTGCCTGAAAATAAAAAATGACAGGACACCTCAGCCGATTCGTCCTTCTTGACACGTGGTTTTGGCTGGTTACGTCAAAAGGGAAAACAAGAAAGGAAAACTGCACAACAGACCAGACTGCAATGCACTATCCTCACTAATGCACAATACACAGACAGGGAAGAAGATGATGGGATGGTAGTGCAGTCAGTAGAGGTGGATATGGGTTCAAATCCAACTCAGTCTTTATGAAATGCAGTATTCGTGCTCCCCATGTACTAGAAGGGTGCTCTTCACAGTCTGGGTTCCTCCTGCAGTCCAAAAACATGCACCTGTTTTGTGTGTGTGTGAGTGATAGACTCTTGTCCTGTCCAGGGGGTACATTGCCTCACACCCTGTGCTACCAGGATAGGACCAAGACCATCATGATCATGCATTGGTCAAGCAGCTATTGATGATGGATGGATGGATGGATGGATGGATGGATGGTGGAATGGAGGGATGGAAGCAAAGATATTACAGATGTGAACCAGAACATCACTCTTTTCACTCCCATTCTCTGACTAAATAATTCACTTCCAGTAGAACATTAGCAATGGATTGATAACATTCTATATTTGCCATGAGGTTATTAGATACTACGTATTCACTGACTGTTTATTGTCTTCTATGCCTAAAATTGTGGCAGACATGCATTTTATGACTGCAGTCATTACTGCAATGGTGTTTCGTCTCAGCAAAGAAGTTTCACACTGTAGACTCTCCGTTTGTTTGATAAAAAAAACACTTCCTTTATGTTCTCAGAACTGCCCCAGTTTAAAGAACTCAAATTCCCACGAACCTCTATTTTTTTTGTCATCGTGGCACCCACGCCGCCGTTTTACCTACAATTAAAGCGTGTGTCGCTCCTTCTTCGGAACCGTAATACAACGCGAGGACGTTTGTTTAAATGTGTCCACCGATACCATGCGCCAACTCTTACAGTTAGACTTTCTAGATTTAGCCGATGAGGTTTTCTGCAAAAAAAGTCGCCGCACCCGTGTTCATGTTCAGGTCCTTTTACACGTTCACAGCAACTGCTCCTCCAAAACAGATGTCAAGTTATCCTTTACTGAGGGTTTTTCAATGGAAAAGGTGACGCAAACCTATTCGATTTTTTAAGAGTCAATCAATTGTGTTAAAAAAAGTCAAATGGGTACGAGAGGGGCTTTCGGAGCACCTGCCCACTGGCTAGCAGGCTGTGTCCAATGGCCCTGTGGCCACAGGCCCTGCCATTCCGAGCCAGCAGATATCAGACCTATGAGGCGTAGAACACTCCTAACACACCGCAAACCATTTCAATTTGCAAATGGACGCGTGTTTCAGTGGACCCACTTAAATTTTCCCACCATTACATTTAACGATCCGTTCCAGCGGTCCGCAAACAAGGTGTCCCTCGCTAATGCGGTTCCCCCTCTTCTGCATATATACACAGGTTTTCCTGTTTGCCTGAAGTACGGCTTACATTTAGTCCCTCGCAATGAAAGCTGCATTAATATAATTTGCTGCTCAACGTAACATTAAGTAATGCAATAAAGCGAAGACACCGGAGAAGTCGGGAAAATAGGAAATGGGGAGCAAAGCACCATCTGCCATTCATTATAAGAAGTGGAAGAAATATTGTGCTGCAAGAGGCTTTCCGTCATCTCATCCAGAGGGTACGCTATTGATGTTTTCTTGCTGCCTTTTTTTTTTTTAAACGAATGCAGTCAGATACACCTGTCTGATGTGCCGTACAAGCTGGGAACCGACACCCAAAAGCATCTGCGATGGTGCAACTCACAACATCCACCAACTAAATAGTCGCTGCTTTAAATTATCCTGTTGTGTTTAGACAGGCCCGACTCTCCATTTTTGTACCAACTACAACTCCTATGTCGTAATAAAACATTGTTTAAAGAAAGCTGTTCTTCTGGTTGAAAGACCCTCTGGTATACGAGGGCAGAGCACAGCGGATTTAGTGGCTTTTTTTGTCGACTAAAGTGATGGAATCGGTGGATTTCTCATTTACACCTTTTTCAAAGCGACTCCCCTCAGACTTTCGCCAAGAGCTCCACAAGAAGAAACGCGAACCCTCCGTCTTCGCGAAGAACACGACTGAAAGATAAATCAGACGCAGCTTTGCAATGCAAATGATCTCCTTCGTGAGGTGTTGAGGGGAATGAGCTCCAGGAGGGGTCCTGAGGTCTGGCACCGAGAGGCGGCCAAGGGGCAGCCAACGACTTCCTCAGACGGAGTCTTATCACTTCCTCCGCTGGTTTGTGTTTGTGTACCGAATCCCACAGGTGCTGCTGGCAGCCGGTGCCCTTGAGTGCCGAGAGCGAGGTTCAGTTGCCTCAGAGAATGTTCCAGAAAGTGTTGCTCAGAGGGGTATGACCCTGGGCTTCGCTTTCTTTCTGCTTATATGTGTATTTTAAGGAGATTCTATTCGCTTTCCTGTCTGTTAAAAATTAACCTTTGCGATATAATAAAGCTGAGGACAACTATTATCTGGGACAGTCAAAGATCATTTTTACTTTAGAAACATCAGATCTTTAGGTTAATTCAGGGGAAATGGGCAATTATTCAATGGTTGGTGACAAAGTCCCTGGAGGGCCGTGCTTGACCTGCTGCTCTCAGGGATCTTGGCGGAAACGGTCAGTTTCATCCGCAGTTCAAATCCTGAGATCCTTCCTATTGAAACCTTTGAGAACCACACAGCTCTTTCAGCAGAGTTCGCTTTCAAACATATCCCTTAAAAGTGTGAGAACTGCAGAAGTTTAATGCAGCCTGACCAGACAGAGGTGCTGACTTTTTCTGCTCCAAAAAAAAAAAAAACAAAAAAAATCTTACATTATATATGAGGCAAAAGATCAGAAATGAAAGTACCCAGACAGGATCTGTGCAGGGATTTTTCATCTGTTATTTTCTGCATAAATACAGGTATTTACATTTATTTCCAACTTGCTTGCTTATTTACTCATTTTTTGCCAGCCCCAGTCCTGCTGCGATGCATGATTTTTGTCCAGTGGCTGAAGCCAAACAGTCAGCTGCACCCTAACAAACTTATTTATACAATAAATGTATCAATGCACTTTTTTACAGTTGAGGTTTGGTATTTAATTTAGTCACTCTTTTGAAGCGGTTTTCAATATGTAGTTTTTTTTTTTTGTCTGTATCGGGCATGAAGAGCCCAGCCAGGTCTGCAGGGGGTCTGCGGGCCCACAGGCCGTGTTCTGCTGAGGCACCTCTTCTCTCCAGCTGCCTGGGGCTCTGACAGGCACCGGATAAAGAGCCACCTTGGAGGCAGGATCCCTCACACTGAGCCCCCCAAGTCTCGACACCACGTAGTACTGAGGGTGACGAAACACACGTTTAGAAACAGCTGTTGCCTCCTAGCGCTTCATTTTCACAGCCGACAGAAAGGAAGCTGCTTTTAACTTGACTATTTCATGTCCATTGCACAACAGACCGCAAGCTGTGAGCTGTTGCGTTTGCTCCTCACTGACGTTTTAGATTTGCTTCGGCTTGTAGTGGCAAAAAACAAACTTCTAAGCGCTGGGTAGACAAGAAGAAAAATGTTAACATTTACGACGATTTTGTCCCGTTTCTGCTGGTACACTGAGTTCCAGTTTGTATGTATCTGAGCTTGAATTTCATTCCTTATTTCAGTTTAATGTTAGCTGCTGAAATTACACCTCTGGAAACCTGAGGGGACCCCCGCATCTGCCTTCCTTATGAATGGGACTGATTGTACGGGTTCTTGTTTTTAAAAGGCCCCTTCAAACATGGGCAAGAATTGCTGGGCCACCAGTGATTTGGCTCTTTCTGATCTCTTGTTATGATTATAGTCAAGAACCAAGGGGAGAAATGAAATCTTGGCATGGGAATGGAGGTGGGGACCTGGTATGGAGCCAAGCATAAAGCCTAGGCTTGAGAACCCGGGTTACATCAGCAAGTCAGAAGGGGATTTCCTTACAGCTCTATTAGCATTCAACAGCTCCATGCTCCACTTCTGCAATATTTTAGTGGTTAACATCTTTCTTGGACTATTGCTCCACCACCCTGGGAAAGGGAATGTGACACACATGGGGTTAGATGACAGATGAATGACTGGGCTACTACAAGGACAAGATTTTTGATTTTCATGCAACCACAGTGCTTGTTCTGAGTTGCTTTTTGAGAACTTATCCAAACACTGCTACCAGGCTGCAGGTTAATAATATATCAGCTGTTAACTGTAGGTTAATATTATATCAGCTGCACCTCGAAGTGAGGTGTTTATTCCAAAGTTCTTCAGAAAAATCCCCCATACTATAAAGAGTCATTCGCTCAACATCTCAGAAATAGAATTAATGTAACTATTCAGTCGGTGTAGCAGTTCTGAATGTTTCTTCAAGGAGAACAAAAAGTAGATCTACCTTCTTTCTCACTGGATTTTACCCTCCGGTGTATAATTACACACCACTTTTGCATGAAGCACACAAAAGGAAGCCGTACATTATTCCCGTGCAATAGTCAATATATAATATCATTAGTATTTAAAGTCAAACTGTAGCATCTCAGATGGGTGTGTTAACAACAGACCGATTAGATGTTTCAACCAGCACTCTTAAGGTTTCTCAGAATGTTTAAATTACCTTGAGGCTTTAAGGTGGGGACCCCGTTGTTGTGCATTTTTCTCATTGCCTGCAAGAGCAGCTGTATCTGAAAATGTCGTGTGTGAAGTCGGGAAAGATGACGTTAAGAGATCATCGCTGGGCCTGAACCCACAGCCCACAAGGAGAGAAGTGATTCTGACTGCTGGCTCAGCGCCTTGCCGCTGTTCCAGAGATCCTATGGCTAGCTAGTTCTGGCACTGCTGACAAGGAAAGGGAGGGTTCATGGTCAATGGAAAAGCACTAGTTTTACCTGCACTGACAGTTCACTGAGCGCTTGTCTGTCAAAACTGAGGAAATGGTGAGCCAGGATTTCCACCACAAGATCCAGAAGAAGAGCAGTCTGGAGGTGCGTGTGGACATTACAGAGTGCCATTTTTCTGGCAGGACACAAACTATGACGGGGCTCTTTCCTCTGATGCTACTCAGTAAGAAAAACAGTGGTCTCAATAACCCAAACATCAATCCAAAATAAAGATCCTTTGCCCTCAAGTTTAAGAAGACAAAAAAGAAATATATTTCAGTGTAAAGCAAAATATTCTTTTTTTATAGAGCACGCGTCTGTCAAAAGTGCCGAATTAAGGGAGTAAGAAAGGCAAAGTTATAGCTACAGTTCATCATATTGCGCCAACTGGCAGCTAAGGAAAGAAAAACAGAAAAACACCGAGCTGCAAAGAAAGGAAAATATTAACGCCTGGGGGTCCAGTAACGGTGGCGGTCCACTCCTCCTGGGCGTTCAAATGTGGAGACATTGAACCTGTGCGGATGTGGCTGATAGAAAAAAGACTCAGACGACTATCAAGCTTTAGTCTATGTAACTACAATACTGCCAAACACAATGTTTAGATTTAACAAACGTAGTGGAATAAAAACGCTGCCTAGTGGCTCAGTTCAACTTGGAGGTTACAAGTTGGAGCTCCAAGTCCTGGATGATGGTTGTGGAGCAACACAAACGGAACACCTGCTTCACATACGTGTGCTGACTGTGACTGTGTATAATAAATGGCATGTATTTGCATGGTGAGCTTAACTTCCACAGAATTTCCACATTTGTTCCACCTGCCCCCCGAGCCAAAAGTCCACATTCTGCTTCACTCAAAAAGCATTTAAACTCCTGTTTAACTGAGTGCTAACAGGCTGTTAGGTTGGTCCACTTCTTGGTATTTCCCACCCTGCCGTGTTCGTGAACACCGTGATGTCAGATACGGAACTGAGGTGCCGGTTTCCAGCCATTTTGGAACAGTCATGCGAGAAGCAACACAGACACATGCAATGTGTCTTACAGCAATGAGTGAAATACAACCCAGCAAACCTACTGCAGCACATGCATGCAGACTTAAGACATAAAACTTCATACCTTAACTAAACAGCCATAACCGGGGGGGGTGGGTCACCCTTCACCACCCGGCTACATTACTTCAGTCTTGTCCGAACCAGAAAGACCCCATGTGGTCCCTGCAAGTCAATCCATGTTCTGTTAAAGGGGATATGGGGTGACAACATGCCCCCCTCGGGAAATTGCAAACAAAGTGACTCTGACTTATGTGACTCAGAAGTAAAAAATATTTATTTAATTTTCACAGCAGGAAAAACAAGATCTTTTTTCACTACTGCATAAGCTACACAACCGCTATACACTCAAGTATCGGTCTAGAGTACACTACACAATGTGTCGCATTCTTGGAAATGTTTGTTTCTCTATAGTTTCAGTTTTTTGTGATAGCGAAACGTATTACTGTGACCAGCTGTAACTGGGACCTCACGTGGAGTATTTTGCACCCACAAGAGGGCATTACTTTGTGCAGCAAGGACCTCAGTGTGACAGTTCTTGTCTGAAATGCCCACTGGGCCCAGTGTGTGTGATCTTCCTTTGAAACTAATAAAAGGAATATTTTCTCATATTTTAACATTTTCATTATATTATTTCATTCACTTATTCCTGGCTGCCACAGAATTAACGCAGAGGTCGAATGACCACAGCTTTTTAGTAAATCGATTCATGCGTCCAACCAAATGATCTCTCGCTGTTTCGCCCTCCTCTGTATGTCAAACTATACTTGTTGACATGGCGCCAAGCAGCGACCGCAGTCCATTCAGAACTGCGCAGAAAACAACCGGCATGAGAAACGGGACAGGTTGAAGTCCTTTATAGGGAACAATAAGAAAAGTTCCTTTACGAGCATCAGTGCAGAAGCGTAGAGTTTAAAGCATGGAAAACCAATAAATCAGAAGATCTGACAGTGTCCTCAGTGTACAAGGGTGAAGTGTGTTCGGCAGCGTGCACCGGAGGGGGCAAGAGCTTATTGTAATGGCAGGGAAATCCCCTTTGGCTTCCTGCAAGCTTTTGTTTTCCCAGGGATGTTGCATTCCTACAGGGCCAGTCTAGGCATGACACGAGGGCAGCTTACTGGAAGCAAAAGGAAAGACATATATGGCACATTTATGCATTTACCAGCCATTAGAATTTTTCCAGCACTTCGATACTTTTTTTTAACTGCTCATATTAACCCATCATCCCAGGACTCTGCTCTTGCTTTTTTCTCTCAGGTGCAGCTCAGTTGCTCGTGGTAAACAGGTAACTGCAAAGTAAAATCCGTTACAGAAGGCTGGGGAGATGTTGGGAAAAGTTGGGGTGTGAGATGTTATATATTTGACAGACCTGCAATTTTACTTTGCTCATTTTCATTACCCATTCATCCTTCATCCGAACACAGGAGTTGGGACTGGGGGAGGAAAGCGGAGCAGCTGGAGGAAAGCCATGCAGACACATGGAGGACATCCAAACCCCACACAGACTGCGCCACGTTTCGAAGCTACATCTGATTGGCCCTTGGTGGGCAAGAAGCCCACCATTTTTTCCCAGAAGTGCAGTATTGGTCAGAGACGTCACCTTCCACTCTGGGGACCTGGGGTCACTTTCCAGCTGCTGCTGTCATATCCATGATCAAGGTTCTTGCTCCAGTGAAAGTTGGGCAAGAGAGTAAATGATCGAAAGCTGCTTTGGAGAAAAGTGTCAACTAAATAGTTTTCTAAGCACCACTGAACAATTAGCAAATATGATCCAGCCAAAACCTTAAGAGTGACCTGTACCACAGTGACCAGCCTGCATTCAAGGCCCTCTGCCCAATGATCAGCTGCAGTCCTGCAACCAGAAGGTCCTTTGTTTGAATCCCCATCCTGCTAGTACCCTTTGAGTACCTTATGCTGCCCTGTTCCTGCATGAATGCCCAATCATCTACCTGATTTCTACCAGCAGGTAGCACTACAAGGAGATGCTGCATTGCACTGGAAAGACACAGGTTTCAATGCACCCTTGAGCCAGGTACTTACCCTGAATTGCTGCAGTAAAAATTACCCAGTTGTTAAATGAGTAAATAACCATAAGTCCCTTCAGAGAAAGGTGTCAGCTGAGTGAACAAACATTGGGCAGCAGGTGTTGTTGTGGTCGGACTCAGAGGGGGCAGGTTTGAAAACCGCCTCTTACTGTAATGCCCTTGAACACGGTACTTACCCTAAACTGTTCCAGTAAATACCCAGCTTTACAAATGGGGGATTAATCGCAGGTTAACTGCAGTTGCAAGTCGCTCTGGAGAAAAGTGTCGGCAGAATGACTTACAAGTAAAGTTTTAAGTTAAACAGTCCACGCTGGCCCGGATACAGGGCTCATTTCAATAAAAGCTAATAATGAAAGCAAACAGCTGGCAAAGAGTTTTTAGGACCACGTCCACTTAATGTGGAGGACCCCTGCCCAGTTTCCCCAGAAGGAGCGAAATCTGTGGGAATTTCAACATTTCTGGTGATCAAATGAGCCAAGAGCTTTCAGGAATCGCTTCCATCCACTACGGTTGAACTACACCGGGAGTAAGCAACAGAAAAAAGATAAAACATTTTTTTAAAAACTCAACACAACTCAACTCACAACATTATGAGCGGAACCCATGATTAGAAAAAAGCGCAACAAACTGGGAATTTTGATCTGATTAAAAACTGACATCTGACGATACCATCTGCCCGTGTATCTTGCGGTTCTTCTTGTGCAAGCGATAATGGAACTTAACGTTGATCTCATACGGACAAAAGGCGAAGCAGTTGTGGAAAACAAAGAGGCTCTGACAAGTTTGATTTACGCAGAAACGAATTCATAAATAAATAAGCTTGGAATATAAGTTTTCTGTGTGGCTGGCACCTCCGGGGCAAGATGAGGCGTGTTCTTGTCACTGTCGCCAAGGTTTTTGTGGAAGTTGGAAAGTACCTGCTTAGATACACTTACCGTCGTGATAAGAAGCAGAACTTGACCCCTAACATACTTCTGTAGGACGCTGTGCACCAGAAGGGAACTCTGATATGTAAACATGGCAGCACAGTGCTGCGCAAATCTCCGAGTTTCGTTGTGCAGACGGGATTCTGGGGCACCGCTTAGTTATCCTCTACTTTACCAGTTGACAAATGGAAGAAATGCAGTAGAGGTGAACCTGCGTAGCCGAGTACATCTGTTTGAGAATCTATTATTACCACCGCATTGCAAAATCTCAGTGCTGCACTGATAAGGTAAGATACAATTGGGGTTTTTTCCTGTGTTCTGCCTGAACAAACAAAAATTTTAATAGGCGGCGGTAAGATTTTCACTGACTACTCAAAGTCCACAAATTGTCCCATTTTAATCCACTAATAAGTATTTAGGAATGCTTAGAATTAAGGTGTGGTTCTCTGTACTCCACAGAGGGCAGAGACTCACTTCTCAAAAGAAATGACCTTCTCTTCTCAGAGGAAATGTGCTAGAAGTCTTCTGTGAGACTTTTCGCCTGCAAAGGAAAGCATGCAATATTTGCTACAGGGAAAGAAGGGATCCAACAACCAGAACAGGGAGAGCTACGCTTTCAGTAACAATGATGCTAAGCGTAGCTCCCGTACCTCCAGAGAAGTCCCAGTAGACTCCAAGAATGATTGTTGTTATGAGGAAGGGCTTCCCGAATTGGTCTTCAACCCCTGGGCAGTTTCCCAGATTGTAAACCTGGGGCAACTGGGTCTGCAGTTTTTAAGGTCTCTGCCAGATGACCTTTGGCCCAGAGTTTTACACTGATAGAAAAAGCAAGCATAGAAAGCGAAGTGGGGAATTCCACAAGCGTGAGCCATGTGACCACCAGCAGTGTCATGTCAGGGATCTTCAGCTCTCAGATCCACTGCAAATGAAGTCTTCTTGTTAAGGGGATAGAAAAACAACACATGACTAGGAAGCTACCAGAGATGTCAGTTTGAAACAAATTATCAAAGCAAAACAGGACTTCAGTAAAATCCTTAGATAGTGGAACCATTTTCTAGTGGCATTTCATGTTTGATGCTTTTTTGTACTCTTATCTGTAATAGCATCACTTTTCTCAATCTAGAGAACCTCCACCTCCTGCATTGGCCTTTCTGTGCTTCACCCACCCAGCAGCTAAATGGAAACGTTCACCGGATGTGTGCAGTGAAGCAAGGATGTGACTCGGTGCAGGACGTTTTCCAGCAGTGGTCAAAGTTGTCGTTGTACACATGAGGCTCACTCTGGGGGGATGCTGGCCTTGGAAGACTTGCTCAGCCACTCTGAGGCTCTTTGGTCAGCCAGGAAGGTAGGACTCCTTCAACTCCATCAAGGTATTACTGTACCCGACTTCCCCAGTTACCGACAATAAATTAGTAAATAATAATAAATAAAGTGACTGAGCTCAGAATTTGCAGATGATTGTTTCCAACTGCAGGTAACGTTACAGCAGTCGCTGCCCAGATCCCGACTTCATCTCACCATCGCTGCCCAGCAAACCCACCTTGCTGTGAACAACATAACTTACTGCATTTTTAAAGTCTATATCTGAGTGCAGTAAACTTTCAGGTTATAAAATCAATCAGTCTTCAGTCATGCAACTAAACTGAACTGAATTCTAATGGATCCTTTCCTTTCAGAATGGAGAATTTGGGATTTAAATATTTAGGAATTTTCATTACTCCTCTTCTCACAGACCTGTTGGAGACCAACTAGTCTCCGCTTATTAAAAACTTTAAAGATGACTTGGACCGCTCTTCCTATCTCATTATTTGATAGAATTAATGCTATTAGAATGAATACTTGACCCCAATTGCTATACCTACTTCAAAATCTGCGCTGCTACTTATCAAATGATTTTTTTTACCACACATCTTCAAATTTTATTTGGAACAAGAAGAAGCTCAGAATCAGGCTCTCCAAACTCAGCCACCTAAAAGAAAACGATGAAGCTTCACTACCAGATATTTCCGTCCAGATTCTTTACGGATTGGTGTGGAGTCGGCCTCCTGTTACCCCAGACTGCTAGGGTCCCTCACCTGCCTTTTGTTCAAAAATTTCCCAAGGTTCCCAAACGTATCTGAGAGCTTTGTCATGTTCAACATGTTCCTACCCCTGAGAGACATGAAGAAAAAACTGAGAATTCCATGTGGTCTTTCTTGGGTCTCCTGTTGTTTTCCATCCAGACCTTCCCACAAACGTTAGTCAAATTAGTCTCCAAAAAATGGCCACCTAAAGGTTTACTGGACATTTATTTTCAGACCATAAAATTGCTGCCTTTGAACATTTAAGAATTAAATTCATCTGATCCAGTACAGACCTCTTTAAATATATTCAATTTCATCATTTTATTACAGGCACAGATAAAAAGAACAGACTTTGGACAGAATTAACTGAAATGGAGAAACTGCTCTTGGTAATTAACAGTTCCAGAGGTTTGACTTTATTCTATGTCAATAAGTGTTGGCACTAACTCCTAGGATGCTTTGAAGGAGACGTGGGAACGCAGCCTTGACTCGTCTTCCAGTAATAATGAAAGGTCAGCTAGGTTTCCCAGCAGCACCTCTCTAGGCATCCAGGAGCAAAGTTCATCAGCAGAACCTACCAGAATTGACCTTCTCCAGGGCATCTCTTTCTCACATTGCAGATGTGTATTAAGTGCAAAGCAGCTCCTGGCACTTTGATACATTCATTGTGGGACTGTGAGAAGATACAAGCTTATTGGAAAGAAATTCACTCAACCATTCAAAAAACCTTTAATATAAAATTGATTTTTCACCTTCTATTTTGCTGTTAAACCTCAACCTAAACTGATAGACTTGAGTGTCATACAGCAGAGGTTCCTTCTGTAAATATTTGGATGTCTGAAGTGTTTAACTAGTTGAAAAATTAACATCAGACCTACATAATAATCCAAAACAACTGTGAAGCATCTGGAGACCCTTCTGGAAGTTATCAGAAAGATATTAGACAATATTATATGACCTTCAGCCTCTCTGTATGTAGTTCAATGTCTCAGTGTCTCTGCCTGTATATATTGTTGTGACCAACGAAAAAAATACAGTATTTCTAAAAATGTAAAGAAATAAGATGAAACATTATAGAACAACTTAATGTTTGCCATCCATAAAAAGGAGTGTTTTTATTAACTGTTATTAACAGGTTATCTTGCATCATGTTCAGTTTTCAAGTTCCTTTTATGCAAAATGCTGTATTAATGACCTCTTACAGCTCTGTGTCATTAAACACTCCATTTTCAAGAAGGGATCTAGAGAGCGAACGAAAGCATTACTGCAATTTACTATAGTATCCCAGGGGTATTATAGACCTGCCTTGTAAAAATTACAGCTGTTTTAAAAAGTCCTTAAAACCAAATCCAAAGAACCTGTTAAAAGTATTAATAATAATCATAATTATACTTAAACCCCATTAAGGAATGTTGGGCCACAAATACTGTGTCAGTTGTCACATGGGATCCGTCACTGGAGTCTCAGACCTGCTTCAAGGTGGCAGTTGAAGGGGATGCAGAGTTGACACTTCAAGTGAACTGAATTTAAACAGATTAGAGGCCCATCCAGTAAACGTAAATCCTCTTGCTGTGGGAAGCAGGTTTCAGGTGATGGGCATCTCGACTACACTTGGCAAACACGGGCTCCGTGGGCCTGAGATGGTCATTGTGTCGCTCCGGTGGGCGGTTATTATTGGGCCTGCGCTGCCAAGTTTGCTAGGCAGCATGAGAGAAAGTGAGTGGATCTGCAGAGACGACATACCCAGCACCTTGGGGGCATTCAGGTAGAAGCATTTGGGAGCAGATTGAGGTATGGCAGGCCGCCAGGTCTCACACAAGTATAAACAGATCAGATGAGGGATAAGGATATCCCCCATCCAGCAGGTCCTCTGAGTTTCTGGAAGCCACCCATTTCAACCCCTGTGGTGTTGAGGGTAATTGAACAAATCATTATTTTATCGAGGGTCAGAATCGTTGAATTAAAAGGCTCTTTTTTTAAAAATGGAAAGGCAGCTTTGTAGTGTTCTCCTAACTAGAGGGAGAACATGTTCAGTTACAGCTGTGATTTAAGGTAGGGCTGTTGTAGAAAGGAAAGGTAGTCTTTCCAACAGGTAACAAGTAGTGCCATCGGTCTACACAGATTTCCCCCAGCATGAACCGGAGCGGTCTATCGAAGCCCCAATACCCCATATCCACAGGAAAAAAGCAAAAAAGGCAATAAAAATAAAGATAAATACAGTAATGAGGACTGTAAGAGTAAAAATCTACTATTCAAACACATTCAAACCAAACGGTGTTATAGAAATTACTGTTGCTGTAACAGCAGGTAAATCTTGAACAAGATCAGCTTAGCAGATATGTAAGAACCTTGCATCTGGATATGCAATAATAATAATAATAATAATAATAATAGTAAGAAGAAGAAATGAAGCAGCAAAAACAAATAAAGAGTGAAAAATACATGACAGAATCTGTCATTAATACCTTATAAGTTTACTAGCTAAAAAATAGCTGAAAAACAAAGTGTTAATGGCAGTGGTTTCGACCTCTTTCAGTGGCAGCAACTTACATGTGGGAAGTAATTCCTGGAAGCAACGATACCGGTTTCAGATCTGTGAGAAGATCTCGCTGAATTTATACAGCTCACAAATGCAGAGCCAATTTCACAATGGCCTCCATGCACTCCAACAGCATTTGTGGGAAAAAGACAAATCGGGGTGGAAAAGGAGCTGTCTGCAATCTGCCAGCACATTTCATAATCGTGCTCTTTCTCTTGAAAAGCAAAGGTAAAAATATGACAGACTTCAAAGGAAACCCTGAGATCGTGGTAGCCAAGTGCTGAGGGTTGAAAGTTCATAACCTCCAGATATCCAGCTCTTACCTCATTAGATCTCACACGTCGGTCGAAAACAGCGTCTCAAAACTGGTCTCAGTTCGCCGATGTCATTACTACCATTTATCTGTTGATACAGGTTGAAAAGCAAAAACC